>CAWUFW010008388.1:600000-894034 GCA_963921515.1 Calotriton arnoldi | reverse complement strand
GGTAATAAGGCGTAATTTTTTTTGGGGGGGGGAGATTATTAATATTTAAACAGAAGGTTTTGACCTGTTTAACACTGCACAGCAAGACTAAAAATGGTAGACCTGCAGTCATGTTTGCACTGTCACTGCAGTGGGTGGGACAATGGGTACATTTAATTTATAGGGCCTAAGTGCACGTTGTACCATGTTCTAGGAACGTATAGGTAAGTTAATTATAGGTAAGTTAAATATTCCAAATAGGGGTACGCCAATTTCATCATGTTGAAAGGGAAGAAAAGGCCCTTTATCCTTGGTTAGCAGAGGTAAAATGTACAGAGAGTGTACAGCCTGCAACATCTGTTTCATTGGCTTCACCTGCATTATTTTCATCTTTGTTTATTCCTTGAGCTGCTTAGATTGCAACTGGAATACTCTAATTTGCTCTTGTGGTTACATTTTCTTCTCATTGTCAGGTTTGCATGATAACAGAGGATTTAATGGGTGCATCAATTCTTGCACTTCTATTTTTCAGAGTTCAAGTTGTTGCTTATCTTGTTCTTCCAGTTCTTTTTCTTGAACTCTTGGTTCTCACTCCTCTGGATCCAATAAGCAAACTTAAGCTTGATTTTGTGAAAGTGGTTTGTATTACCACTTCTACTTCAGCAGTCTTCACTCTTCTCATGTGAGATACACAGATCCAGTGAGGCAAACTTTTACACTTCTTATCACCTCGTTCTAAAAGCAAGTTCCTCCATCATATTGCAAAAATTAGCAGGACAAATCTAAGGAATTAATTCCTTCAGGAATAGCTTGACTACACTGAGCGTCTTATAACACCTAGTTGACAACGCTTCAATCATCTACTGAACAAAAAGATGACCACTAAAATATAATGCCAATGATTACAAGGTGGCTTCTCTATGATACTGCTATTTATAGAAATTAAATTCCCGTAACCTCAGATTTTGCTTTAAGTGAACCAGGCTAACTTAGCCCCTATCGTCCATCATAACATGACTTTGTACTGCACCATATGATTAATTTTGCTGTTTGATGCCCCATTAGACTAAAATAACTTTTAGGCACCACGGAGCAAAATGAAAACTTTACTGAATGGTCCGAATGAAATGCATTATTCTCAAGGCTGAGTTTAGCTGTCCCAGACTGAATAACATACTATGTAACAGTTATGTCCCCATGTTCCTGATGCTGTAAGCACAAACTCCCATGTAGTTTAACAGTGAGAAAATCCTGGAATACATTCTGATGCAAATGTTTTTCTTTGTGTCTTATTAGTTATTGAGACTTATTAGTTATTATTTATTTATTTATTTCTTCGATTCCGTTGCTTCCTTGGATTTCCTCCCACAAACGGGCACGGACCACCAAATCAGTGCAAGAGTTTTATTATTCAAATGCAGCCATTACTTATTATTATTTATTTATTTACATATTTATTTCGGTATCTTGATATAGTGCACTACTCACTCCCGAAGTAGTATCTCTGCACTGTGCTGATCATGATAAGGAGAGCACAAGCTAAAACAGCCAGGTTTTTAGCATCTTCTTAAAGTTTGTAAAGTCTGGACAGGTACGAAGATGAAGCGAGAGTTTGTTCCAGTTATATGGAGCTGTATAGGAGAGAGATCTGGCCCAAATCTTGAAGTGTGGATGCGTGGGGTCAGCAAAAATGCTTGATTTGAGGATCTTAGTCACCGAGATGGCAGATAATCGTTAAGGCGTAATGGCAGGTAGGCTGTGTGGACCTTATAAAGAACATTATGTGTCAGGCAGCAGAGTTTAAAATCAACCCACTTTCTGATGGGCAGCCAGTGTAATTTTCTTAGGATAGGGTTGGAGGAGGAGCGTGCAAGAAGATTGCAAATCAACTGTGTGGCTGTATCCTGCACTACCTGCAACTTAGTTAACAGACTGTCCTTTACCCCTACCAGTAAAGCATTCCCATAATACAGGTGACTAGTTATGAGGGATTGGACAAGGGTTTTTCTAGAAGCATCCGAAGCCAAGGAAAAACTTATTTTTGAAGCCTCATTGTGGCAGAACAGGTGGCACATGTGGCATTGACTTGATCTTTTATGGAGAGTGACTGATCTATTTTCACTCCAAGATGTTTCATAACCTGTTTAGGTGCAGGGCCAGGACCAAGTTCTACTCTGGCCACCAGTCTGCCGACTACATCTCGTTGGCTTTGCCAAATAACATGATCTCTGTCTTCTCACTGTGTAGTTGGAGACAGTTCTTATTCATCCAGACAGCAATTTCCCTCATGCAGCCCAAGAACTTGTCCTTCAGTTTGTCTGGATCAGGGACAAAAGAGATGAGACGTTAAGTGTCATCTGCGTGCGACACGATCTCCACCCCTCATGCTTTCACAATTTGGGCTAGAGGTGCTACATAGATATTAAACAGAGTTGAACTCAGGAATGATCCCTGGGGGACTCCCTTGTTTAACTCCGTCAGTCTTGAATTGTAGGTGCAAAGGCAGACATGTTGTGTGCAATTTTCAAGGACGTCCCTGAGACAGTGTAGCACCCTGCCATGACCAGTCTCGTGCAGTCTGTGAACTAGAATGAGGTGGTAGATTGTGTTGAAGGCCGATGATAGATCCAGTAACTCTAAAATGACCGGCGTTCCGGCATCTAAAGAGAGACTGATGCTGTCGGTAACAGCTAAGATAGCAGTCTCAGTACTGTGTAACTCTCTGAAACCCGATTGAGAAGGGTCTAAAATCTAATGTTCCTCAAGAAAAGATATTGGCTGTTTATTAACATATCTTTCAAGGGCTTTTGCAAGTAGGGATAACAGAGAAATCGGTCTGTAGTTGGAGAGGACATTGGGGTTAGCTAAGGGTTTTTTAAGAAGCGGAGATACTTGGGCACACTTCCATTCCTTAGGTATTTTGGTTGTAGCCAATGAGAGATTGAACATATCCCTGACTGCAGGAACCAGACAATGCACTAAGCTAGTCATTGTCCTAGAAGGACATAAATCCTGAGGGCAACCAGATTTGGCAAGAGCGAGCATCTCCTGCACTTGGGCTACAGAGCAGCATTAAAAAATGCATAGGCTAGCCTACCGGCATCAGGGTGCGGATAACTTATATCAGGTTAACTTTCAGATTGTTCAGGATTGGCTAAAATGTTTTTAGAAATTGAGTTAACCTTAGCTTTAAAAAAGTCAGCCTATTTCTTACAAAGGTTTTGGGAAGCCACAATGGCGGAGGCACAAGCATGAGTTTTTATAAAGATATTTAGTTCTTTATATAACTCTTTAGTGGAATTGCCCACATTGGCAATTGTGGAGGTAAGATGTGCTTTCTTTACTGCATTGACCATGTTATGATATATGCCTAGCCTAGTCCGATATTCTGCTTTATCCTCTGACGATTCAATAAGACGCCATCTACATTCCAGCCATTTACAAATTGACTTTTCCTGATGCAGGGTGTCAGAGTACCAGGGAACTCGATTTCTGGAGGAGGCAGCATTAGATTTTTTTACATGATTTGATCAAGAGGGGTTACACAGGAGTCGTGGTAAACAGACAGAGCAAAATCAACATCCGAGTAGGATGCAAATGAGGAGACCTTACAGATCTGATTAAAGGAGGCTGAAGTGACCAATTTCCAGGGCACCTAGGTCCATTGACCTCTTTTCTAGGTTTTTTGGAGCACTCTTACATGTTATAATAAACTTGATTAGATGATGATCCGACCAAGTAATAGGAAAAGGAGGTTCACATGTTACTTCCAAAATATTAGTAAAAATTAAATTCAGCATGTGTCCAGCCCTAGGGGCCTGACACTGTTTGCTTCATTCCTAATGTCTCCAGGTCCGCAAAGCGTTGTATCATTCCTAGATCATCAGTGTTCTCACCATGGTAATTGAAATCACCCAATAATAGGAACATGTCAGAGGCTAGTACGTGCAGTGCAATATAATCAATTAAAGCCTGACTAAAATCTTTCTTGGCGCCAGGAGGGTGATAAAATAGGGTTCCCTTTCAGACGTTTGTAACAGAAATTATAATTTTAAAAATGCATATCTTCAACCAACCTGAGCAAAGGGTAACAATCAGCTTGACCCTTAAAAAATCATGAAAGGTGATAGCAAAGCCATCCTCCATGTGCTCTGTCCTATCTAATTTAACGACTGAATAATTCTCTGGTATTGCTAGGGGAATACAGGAGACAACTGAGTAACTAAGCCAAGTCTCTGTAAGGAAACATAGTTTTGGATTATGTGCCGAAATTAGATCCCATATTGCTATGGCATGTTTGGCCATAGACCTGATATTGCAATATAAGTTGTCTATCCTCATCAGGTTGTCCTTGGGGATGAGGGGGCTAATATCAGTGATCTAAGTGGAAGTTACTTCAGAACAGGAGGGTGAATGTGATAGTGACAATGATCTTCCAACTCCTGGCACTCCTGCCACAGTTAAACAGGAGAGCTTAAAGTTTTGCAGGAGGCTGGGCCCTCCAATGATGGAAACCATTGATTACAGCGTAATAAGGGGTAAAAGGCCTTGGCACACGAATTCACGCATACTCATGACGCTGACTGGGTTTTCATTACAAAGACCTGGGCTAATGACTCACCGGGTCCCGACTTGGTAGATGCAATCCCTTCAGGATACACAGCCCTCAGACTAGACAAGGTAGGCAGACCAGGAGGAGTTCTGGCCATCATGCACAAATTAAAATATCACTGTCACATGGAGACGATTCAGTGTACAAGTCCCTGTGAGGCTCTATGTTTCACCATAAAAATATCACCTGTTTGATGGGATGCTAGAATACAGACCCTCAGGGCCCATGACTAAGTTTTCAGCTGAACTTGCTAAACTCATTGAACTGCACCTAGAAAAAAAACAACATTACTGTTATGGGTGACTTAAATTCCTATCTGGAGGACGTTTGGAGCAGAGAATCCAGAGCATTTAAGGATACTCTGGCTTGGGGGCGTGGCTTTCTTCTGAGCTCCGCCGATACTCCGGTGCAGGCGCTCGTATTTTCGTCATGTTTCGGTGATTTTGTTATCACCTGTTAACAGTTTTGGGCGGCGGAACAGCGCAGGAGCAACTGGGCAGCTCGCTGTGTGTATGGAAGGCTTCCTTGAGCACAACGAAGTCTGGCGAGATTCTCCTCACAGCAGCATCAAAATGGCGGCCAGCGCAAGCATTTAATCGTGTGAGGCTAAGGGACTCCTGTTTCTTCGTGTTTTACATCCCACCGCATGCGGACAAGACTCTTTCAACTTGATGTTATCTTGATGGCAGGCCATTATATGAGGACACGGTGAGGCTGAATATTTTATTAAATGGCACTTCTACAAGTTTGACTCTATGTTAGTCGATATTGTTCTTCTTCAAGAGACTAAGATAGCCTTTAAGGAAGCGTTACTCCTACGAAAGGAGTGGGTTCTTGACGTTGCTTGCTCTGAAGCCACGGGTAAGAAGAACGGGGTTACGACCTTGATCTCTAAAAGCTCAGGTCTATCCATTATTACTGCTGAACATGATTCGGAGGGCAGATGGTTGCTATCTCATTTGTCTAATGGTACACATGATTTATATGTAATGAATATTTATGCTCCCAACACTGATAATCAACTTTTTTGGCGCTTAATAAATAAAAAGCTCTCTGACATCCCTCAAAATGCTACATTAATTGTTGGGGGTGATTTTAACTTACCTTTGGATCCTATTTTAGATAGACATTCGGCGTTTAAATTTCGTCCTCCTAGGTCACATAAACAAATGCTTGATATGTGTTCTTCCCATCAGCTTACTGATGTTTGGAGGTTGCATAATCCTACGGGTAGTGATTTCACCTTTTTCTCCTCTCCACATTCTAGTTTTTCGCGTATTGACTACCTTCTAGTTGATGCTGCTCTCTTAAAGCACACTACTAACGCTATAATTCACCCAATAGTGGTCTCTGACCATGCAGCTGTCTCTTTTTCTCTCCTTAACCTGGCGGATAAACAAGGTCCTCGTACGTGGCGTCTCAACACAGAGATTCTGGATGACAAAGATGAGGTTAAACCATTATTTGCGGAAATTGATAATTTCTTTAGTGATAATGAGTCCTCGGTGAATTCTCCAATAGTTTTATGGGATGCTTTTAAATGCACCATTAGGGGCCATATTATTAAAAAAATGTCAAGTAGGAATACTAATATCAAAAGGTCACTACAATATTTAGGGGATGAGATCAAACATAAAGAAATTCTATATAGAAGATCTAATGATAAATCTCTCTTACAGGATATCAAAAATTTTAAATACTCTTTTAACTCCATTGTCACTAAGAGGGCTTATATTGGTGTACAGGCTCAAAAGTCTAGAAGACTTCTATTACAAAATAGAGCAGGTAAGATATTGGCGGCTACTTTAAAGTATCAAAGTACTAATGTTAGATCTGCTCAGATTTCTTATACTAATGACGCTAATGGCTCTAAGAAATTTCATACACAGGAGATTTTACAAGTTTTTCGCGATTTTTATGAAAAACTTTATACTCCCAAGGATCAATGTGACTTATCTGTGTGTCAACAATTTTTATCCTCGATCCCTACACATACTATTTCGCAGTCGGAGATGAATGCTCTTGGAAAATCGATTGATTCTGAGGAAATAATTCAAGCTATTAAGGCGACTCGGTCGGGGAAGGCTCCAGGACCGGATGGTTACCCTATTGCTTTCTACAAGACTTTTTCATCCTCAATAATAAAATATCTCAAGAAAGTTTTCGATAACTTTGTATCGACTGTAAAGTCTCGGGTTCAGCAGCTGATGCTACTATTGTTGTGATTCCGAAGGAAGGAAAAGATCACTCGGACCCTAAACATTTCCGGCCAATCTCGCTGCTAAATATGGAAGCTAAGATTTTTGCCAAAATCCTGGCTAAGCGGTTAGAAGGCCATATCCCTAATCTTATCCATAGGTCTCAGACTGGCTTTGTAAAAGGGAGACTTGCTAGGGATAATATACGAACCTTTTGTCATGTATTGGAAAAGGCGAAACTATCTGCCTTGCCATCGGCTGTGATTGCTCTTGAAGCCGAAAAGGCTTTCGATAAAGTCTCGTGGCCCTTTCTACAAGCGGTACTTCAATCTCATAATTTAGGAGATTCTTTAATCAAAATGGTGATGTCCCTGTATGCACAACCTAAGGCTAATATCAGAGTCAATGGAGCTACGTCTTCCTTTTTTAATTTGCGTCAAGGGACTAGACAAGGGTGCCCGTTGTCACCCCTTCTTTTTCTGCTGGCCAAAGACCCACTCCTTCAGTTACTTAACCTAAATGATAATATTAAAGGCTTTCAATTCGGTTCACATACAGTTAAAACGGCTGCGTATGCGGACGATGTTCTCATTTTCTCTGAGGATATTGCTACTGCCATTCCGGCCATCTCTAATACCATTAAAGAGTTCTCAGTCGTTTCCGGATATACTCTGAACAGAAACAAGACGGAGTTGTTTCCGCTTAATGCGTTCTGCTTCCCCTCTCACATGGGTGAGGCTGGCTTTAAATGGCAATCGACTCAAATTAAGTATTTGGGAATTTGGTTTTGTAACAACTTAGTAGACACTATTTCTTATAATGAATCTCAGATACTAACTAAGGTTAAAGATCTTTTATCCGTATGGTCTCCGAAATATATCTCATGGTGGGGAAGACTTCAAACTCTTAAGATGATGATATCTCCGATTATTAATTTTTTATCTGCTATGCTACCTGTTAGGCTGTCTTCATCCTTTTTCCGTGAAATTGATTCACTTACCTCCAAATTTTTATGGAGTTATAAACGTGCTAGAATTGCATATAAGTATCTTAGGAAGCCATCTGCTTTCGGTGGATGTAATCTTCCTGATTGGAACCTGTACCAAATTGCTTTTTTATCGTCTCAGGGGGCTCTCTGGTTTTTTACCAGATTCTCAACATACCCCTCTTTGGATTTATATTGAACAAGAGCTGTGCTCTCCTCTTTTTACCCCCTCTCTTCTCACTGTGTCTAGGAGTGTGTTACCTCATTCAACTCGTATTATTTCAGACACAATTAATGCTCTAAAACATATAGATAAAAAGGTCTCCAACCCCATTCATAAGTCGAGATGGTCCTCATTATGGTATAACCCTAAAATTGTTACTGATATTGACTCGGTTACGATGTCCTCTTGGGCTAATAGTGGTCTTTTGTTGGTCAAGCATCTATACGACTCCAACCATGATCCACTTCCCTTTTCTTCTTTGGCCAAGAAATATAATCTTAATAATATGGATTTCTATTCCTTTTTAAAATTAAAGGTGGCCCTGTCTAAAGTACCCCTATGTACTGATTCGACTCTATTTCACTTTTGACTATGTGGTCTCGTTCAGGTCATACTGCCTCGAAAGTTTACAAATTTTTATCTGCACCTCCGCCAGCACAGGCTTCTATTACACAAGATAAATGGTCACATCATTTTGATAGTGACATTTTCAAACACATCTCACAAGAGTCATGGGAGTTAATTGGGAAGGTTTCACTGCGGAATAAGATTGCTCCGTCTCTCATGCAATCTAAATTCTTTACTATGAATCTTCTTCATTGGACCCCTGCTCGTCTATTTAAGTTGAAACTGAGGGATAATGATCTGTGTTGGAATTACAATTTGGTCTCAGGCAATCACCAACATATGTTTTTTGAATGTTCATTATTACATTCCTATTGGGATCTAATTCAGAAACACTTATCACTAATATTTGATACTCCATTGAAGTTTTCGTTCCCTATGATCTTATTGGGTCAGTGGGCTGCCTGCACTCCTCTTCCCTTGGATGATACTGATATGCATTTATTAGACCTCTTTATATCAATTGCGGTCAAGATCATTTTAACTGAATGGAAATCCTTTAAGCTCCTGTCATATCATACCTGGTGGGCTTGGGTATCATTTCTTCGTGGGGCTCATACTACGGTTGAAGAGAAGCACTGTACTCCATCCATCTCTAATACTATTTGGAGGTCACTAGATAAATATATTAATATGTCCTCTCAGGGTTTGATGGCCCAATATCCTTTTTGATTGTACGTCTTTATTTTCTCCATTGGAGCAGGTGTCCCCATCTCTCTATCTCTCTATCTCTCCTTCTATATCCTTATCTTCATTTAGCTATCAATTTTTTGATTTATATTTCTATCTCCATGTTGTTCTCTCTTCTCTTTTCTTTCTTTCCTCTTTTCTCCTTCTTTCCTGTTTCCCTCCTGTCCTTTTTCTTTTCTTCTCTTTTTTTTCGCTCATTTTTTCTTCCTCTGATTTATATGCAATACAACTAACTTTTTGGCATTCAACCTAACTCAGATATTTATTGGATATCCTATATTGACTTGCACTATTTTTTATTGTTCAAGTTCTTCTGTTGTATTGTATTCTATTATACTGTATGAATTCCTTCTTTTTAAAACAATAAAGATATTTGAACAGAAAAAAGGATACTCTGGCTTGTCTCGGGCTCTCAGAGTTGGTCAGGGCCCCCACACATGATGGAATTTTTCTTACAATTTCCGACTGTCGGTGCAAGCGGCGCTATCACTAAGTTGGTCTGACCACCAGGCAGTATCTTTTTCACTTACCCGGCCATTCTTCAAGAATACGGACACTCTCAATAGTACTAACATTTCCAAGAGGAATTGGATGGGGTCCCAGCAAAATCCTTCTCCATTGCCCTCAGAAGCAAGCATTGCATTGACAATGAGGATGTGGACATAGGGGCTGAAAAATTCACAACTTGGCTGGGTTCGAGGGCAGGAGCTGCCTGTGCAGGTAAGAGCAGTGGGGTTGGATGGGGGGACTCGACAAATGACGAGGGAAAAATAATTATTTATTTAATTTTCCCTTGTCATCGTCTGTCGAGTCTCCCCTCACCCCGCCACACCGCTCTTACCTGCACGGGCCGTTCCTGTTCGAGGGTAGACACGGTAGTGCCCATTCGGGAAACCAAGTATCAGAGGACACTCCTTGTTTCAAGGAACAGTTAAGACTCCTAAGAGAGGCCTGTCAATGCCAGGAATGTTCCTCAAGGAAACATTATGAGGAGCAGGAAAAACCTCATATATGACAGCCATCAGAGAATACAAAATAGCCATTAGAGAAGAAAAAACACTCTACTGGACTAATAAAATTGAGTCTGCTAACGCCTCAAAAAAACTTTTTAAAGTTATCCACCAGTTTTCGGCCCCATCAGACCCTTTTTGAGAGCAGTCATTTTTATATTTGTTCATGTTTTCCCATTCTATTATCAAGTCAATTCATTTTCAGAGATTCATTTTCAATGGTCCACTATTGAAGTTTCACCAATCGCATTCTGTCAATTCCAGTCTGTAGGATTTTTCAAGATCCTTTTTTGCATAAATCCACATAAAATTTTTCAACCAATTCCTCAAGCTTTTTTATGCGCAACAAGCAAGATTCCTTGCTTCCAAATTCAAAAAACAAATTCTTCCTTGTCAAAAGTAATGACTTTAGTTCCATGAACTTTTGAATCTACAATTTGATCTAATTTAACTCCTCTATAACCTTTAAAATATAAATTCTACAGCCTCCATCCTACACAGAGATGATTGTCCAGTTCCAAATGATGTTTTGTCACCTTTGTGAATGATCCTCATTATTCTGGGGTAGTCTCATCTCAGTAACAAAATGCCTATGAACTCATCCTTATCCTTTGAAACACTCCCATGCTCGTTCTTTTTCTCATCCTTTTTCACATTTATACATTCTGTTTTACACTCTTATTCTGTTTTTGACAGAGTCAGTAGCAATCACAAGAAACACACTGACAATGTCTAATATGTTCTCATGCCACTCCTTTTTCTGTAAAGGCAGTCTCATATCCAACCAATGGTTAACATTTTTTCCGATTTGACCTTTAGCATTTTCTGACACCTCTTGGGAACAAATTCCATTCATTGCCTCAATCTGAGCAGGTCTGGAATGCAGTAATAATCTTACTACCTGTACAAGGTCAAGTCAGATTTGTTTGAAAATCTTTAGCTTAAGCCTGGGCAGCTGTGGCTTTGAGCAGTCAGGCTTTATAAAAGGAATTCGTATAACGCATTAAGAAGTAACAAAAAAAGCTGATTAAGAAATAAACAAGACTATACATGGATAGGAGACCGTCTGCCATTTTGTTGAGCAAACATAGACACAATCCAATCCTTAGCAATCTTGTAACTCACCCCAAACCTTACCCTCGAACTCAGTGAGTGTGCATGATTAAAAAATAAGGTGTGAGACAGTTTGGGGCTATATCAGTCTTTAACCAATTGTCAAGAAAAGTAGTTGTTGGAAGCTGGCTCTGTATATACTACACCAAAGTACGGCATAGTGTGCACAGAGATCAGGGAGTCCCAAGAGGTATAGCAAAGGCTAAATTAGATAAGTACTAACATCTCTCTTTGTGGTAGTGTGGGCCAGTGGTTAGGCTTATCCAGAGGGTGTGTTAAGCATTCATTGTATTCACTCAATCAAGAACTGATTACACACACTCAGAGACAGAATCGAGACCAATTGGGTAAGTATTAAAAAGGTATAGTTATGTTTTATTTCTAGAACCAAGCAGCACTTGGCACAGGCAAGTGAAATATAGTCTAAAATGCAAGACTTTACAAGAAAATGCAGTTGTGGTTGAATTTGCAATCGTTATAGGTCTGCACTGGGTTTCAAAACAGTTTAAATTACACTGTAATTACCTTTGGACTTCTTTTAGATTACTTTGCATTGCATGGACTACTTGGGGTGGTATGCCTATATACCACACTGTGGATCCTACACTACAAAGGTAAGTAATACTTTTTAAGGTTTGCAATGTAGTTACTTTTCTCTCATACAAACGTTTTGCTTGACAGAACATTTTTGGGAGCAAACACTCACAACATAGGTTCCTATTGGGAAAAGAAGGTTATCGGTTTGCAGGTAAGTAAACAGCATCCACGAATAGTTTTTGGGGGTTAGAACCCGCGTTCCCCAAGGTTCAGATGGCCACTCAAATTGCACCACCAGCAGCACTGTAGCGACTGGGTGCAAAGTGCAGGGGCCCAATGTTAGTTAATTGGGCTAAGGGGTCCTTCGGTCATGGGCTGCTTACGAGCAGGTCACTCAGGTGTGGAAGCAAAGCTCCTCGGGTTAAGATCAGCACTGCAGGGGCCGACAATCAACACAGGAACTGCACCACCAGTGGCACAGGGGCGGCCTGGTGCAAAATGCCAAGGAGACGTCGGGGACCCTGTGGATTTCAATGGAGTCCTTTGGTTCGGTAAAGATTCTGCAGGCTTGGGCAGTGAGACTTCCTGAAGGCAACCACTGGCTGGAGAGGTAAGTTGGGTTCATAGGGGATGCCTGGACACTGTCGATTGGGCCACCCAAGGCCGTGGGGCATTGGGTGCAGGGGTGTCTTTTGGCGTCGGGTCGTCTTACCAGCTCTGGTCGCGGTTGGAGGGACCCTTTAGTTCGAGGCTGCAGGCGTCATCTTGAAGCTTGAGGGAGGTCAGGGATCACCAGATCCCAGATCAGGATCACTGGGGAGACCTCATCTGGGTGTTGTGCATCTCAAACTCGGGCCGTGGGCATCGGGTGCGGAGTGGTGCAAAATTGCGGAGCCACCTGGATCCGGATTCTGTGGATAAGCCTTTGTTAGAGCAAATCCGGTGCTCACGGGAGACAGTCTTTACGATGGTTGCAGGGCAGGTCCTCCGGGCTCTGGGGAACTGATGGCTGCTGGACATGCAGTAGTTTTGCTGTAAGCAGGTCGGAGTTGGGACAGACCGGTAGAGGTGGCACCAAACAGTAGGTGTCCTGGGTCGGCACAGCTTTTCGGTCCTTCATCTTTCTTCCTCAAGTCTGAGGATGCAAGGTTCGGGTTGGCCTTAAATACTACATTTTGGGGCATTACAGGGGTGTGCAGGTTGGGTCCAATGCGTCTCTTCCTTAGGGTAAGTACACCCCCTATTATGCCACCCTCCCATGGTAGGGGGCGTGAGTCTACTCCTAATTGGCTGGATCCCCTCATCTTCCAGATGGAGGGGACTGAGGTGTGTGCTTCACCTCGCCTCCCCCACCTTAGGGGTGAAGTTGGCAAAGGTGAGCACACCTCTCCTCCTAGCTTGGTTTTCCTGCTGATTCTTCTGCCCAAAGTGGGGGCCAGAAGCGTTGGGAGCCAGTTGCTGGGGGCAGCAATACTCAGTGACAGCTTACAAACGTGGCAAGCCTTTGAAGCTTCCCCTTCGTGGACCCAACCCATCCATGACATCTCTGCCCAGGATGGACTTTGTTTCTGGACCCAGACAGCGGAGGCTTTCTATCCAGGGGTCCAGAAACCTATCAGGTGGTGTCAAATGGCAGGCAGCCATTTAGGAACCACACCAGAGCTGGTCGTTTTTCAGGGGGCATTTCTAAGATGCTCACTGTGTGCATCTGGCATTACATCCCACACTGGCACCACTGTGGGTTTAATGTGCTGAGAAGTTTGCTACCAAACTTCCCAGATGTCAGTGAAGCCATAATGGAACTGTGGAGTTCATAATGACCAACCCCAGATTATATACTCTTTATGGCTTCACTGCACTTACAACGTTCAAGAATGGATTTAGACCCTATAGAGGTACAGTGCTCATGCAACTGTGCCCTTACCTATGGTCTAGTGCACCCTGCTAGAAGGGTGAATTACCTAGGCCACAGGCAGTAGATTGTAGGCCTGGCATACAGGGATGTGTGTGCTGTGTGGGGCGACATTTCACCCCAAACCCAGTCGCACAGCCAAATTGTAGAATTACAATGCTGTTCCTAATGTTTAATCCATTTTACTCCATTTACTCTGCATTTTACTCCAATTTTGCATAATTTAATCCACATGTCAGGCGTCATGCGCTTTCAAATCTTCACATGTTCAAGATGTGCCCATCCAGACCTCTATCAAGAACACGATAGAAACCACAGCAGTGTTCTTTATTTCAAAACCAATGCATTTCAAGCTTCATAAGCTCTTCTTCAGGGGTAAATGCAAGTATCAAAAATCCCCATTACTCCATTGTAATTCATTTGACATATATGAATAATCCATATTAGTAAACCCCCCAAAAAAACTACTAAAATAAAACCTTTTCAAACAGCGTTCAATACTATTCATCTTATTGGCTAAACCAAAACAATCGCCAAGTACCTAACAAATCCAATTACAAGCCCCCTGGTGATTTATCCTTCCCAACTTCCCTCCTGCTTTCACTCTACACCCATTCAGCTTGAGCCTCCCAAATCTCACTCCTCTTCATTTCAACCTGCCCCGTACTCATCACTCTCATACTACGTTTCCCTAATCACAAACTTACTCACACCCCTCATTCACCATGTACCCTATCTCTCCGCGCTGCACTCTCTGCACAATATCTCCACTTGACATGTGGATTAAATTATGCAAAATTGGAATAAAATGCAGAGTAAATGGAGTAAAATGGATTAAACATTAGGAACAGCATTGTAATTCTACAATTTGGCTGTGCGACTGGGTTTGGGGTGAAATGTCGCCCCACACAGCACGTTCAATTGTTAGTGTGCCATTGAGGCAAGGCACCAGCCCAGTCAGCACGCACTCTTCGATGATTTTGGACAAAGATGGATTAATTGTGTTAAGATTGGTGTGCATTCCACCACCTTTTGTCGAATATTGTGCCAATAATTGCCCTAGCAGTTGGTTTGAACCCAGCGGATTAAAAAAGAATCTTGAGAATTTGTCAACACCACATGTACGGCGAATCAGGTGCTGCAGCCTTTAGAGGCCTTCCCTGGCCACAGTGCCCTTAGTACCCATGGTACCTTTAACACGGGGCTTACTTGTGGCCAGAGATGTGTCAATTGGTTGGGTACAAACGTACAGCTTTGGGAAAGAACACAGTCCCTGGGAACCTGATTGTCAGGGACTCAGGGCAAACCAAGTCAAAGTGCATCATGTGTTAGGCAAAAAATGGGAAGGTAACCATGCAAGAAGGGACACTTTCCTACACCACCCCCCAAATGAAAGAGGACAAGACAAACCTTTCCCAAGAGAGTCTTCGTTGTCTAATTGGAAAACCTGGAAAGCCCATGTGCAATGGCATAGGCAGTCCCAGGTCTATGTTCCACTGTGAAGTCTAATCCCTGTAGGGAGATTGACCACCTCAAAAGTTTTGGAATGTCCCCTTTCATCTGCATTAGCCATCTGAGAGGTATGTGGTCAGTTTGAGCTAGGAAGGGAGTACAAAACAAGTATGGTCTCAGCTTCTTCAGGGACCAAACCACAACAAAGGCCTCCCTCTCAAGGGCACGCCAACGCTGCTCCCCGGGGGAGTAGCCTTCTGCTTATAAAAGCAACCGTTTAGTCTTGTCCATCATCATAGGTCTGGGATAGGACCGCTCCTATCCCTAGTTCAGAGGCGCCAGTCTGCATAATGAACTGCTTGGAGTAATTTGGAGCCTTGAGAATTGGTGCTGAGCACTTTGCCTCTTTTTGGGTGTCAAAAGCATTTTGATAGCTAACTGTCCAGTTCACTTTCTTGGGCATCTTGTTGGAGGTGAGTTCTGTGAGGGGTGTCACAATGAATCCATATACCCCTTCACAAACCTCCTATAACACCCGGTAAGCCAAGGAATGCCCTAACTTGGTCTAGGTGGTTGAACTTGGCCTCCACCTACAAGGTGGCCCAAGTACACAACAGTTCCCTGCCCTATCTGGCACTTGGATGCCTTGATAGTTAGGCCTGCAGCTTGTAGGGCCTGTAAAACCTTGCCCAGGTGGACCAGGTGATCCTGCCAGGAAGAGCTAAACACAGCAATATCATCAGAATAAGCTGCACTAAAGCCTTCCAACCAAGCAAATTCTTGATTCACCAACCTTTGGAAGGTGGCAGGGTCATTCTTTAGACCAAAGGGCATCACAGTGAACTGAAAGTGCCCATCAGGTGTGTAGAATGCTGTCTTTTCTTTTGCTCCAGGGGCCATTCCAATTTGTCAATACCCTGCAGTTAAGTCAACGGTACTTAAGAATTTGGCAGCCCCTAAATTATCTCTCAATTCATCAGCTCCGGGGATGGGGTGTGCATCTGTCTTGGTGACAGCATTGAGGCTTCTGTAGTCCACACAAAACCTCATTTCTCTTTTTTCACCCTGTGGATGAGGTTTGGAGACTAGGACCACTAGGCTGGCCCAGGGACTCTCAGAAGGCTCATTGACCCCCAACTCTAGCATCTTGCTGACCTCACCCGTGATGCTTTAATTAACTTGGTCAGACTGGCAATAGATTTTCCTTTTGACAGGCAAGCTGTCTCTAGTGTCCACATCATGGGTACACCAGGAGTCTGACCAGGGGTTACGGAAAAGAGCTGTGGATACTGTTGAAGAACCAGTCTGCAATCACCCTGCTGCTGGGCAGAGAGGTTGTCTGAATAGACAACTCCATCTACTGCTCCACCTTTGGGGCTGTAAGAGAAGAGGTATGGGAGAGGTTCACTCTCTGTCTCCTGATCCTCATCAGTAAACATAAACATGATCACATCAGCCCTGTAACAATAGAGTTTCAAGCGGTTCACATGTATCACCCTTTTGGGGGACCAGCTAGTGCCCAGGTCTACTAAGTAGGTGAACTCACTCTTTTTCTCTTGGATAAGGTAAGGGTCACTCCATTTGTTCTGGACAGTCCTTGGTGCCACTGGCTCCAAAATCCACACCTGTGTCCCTGGTTGGAATTCTACCAGTGCAGCTTTCTGGTCATACAAGAGCTTCTGGAGCTCCTTGCTGGCCTCAAGATTCTTGGATGCTTTCTGCACGTAGTCTACCATCCTGGAATGAACGCCTTGTACATAGTCCACCACATCTTGCTTTGGTACATGATGGGGTTCTTCCCATCCTTCCCTCACAAGAGAGAGTGGTCTCCTTACAGGGCGGCCAGACAGGAGTTCAAAGGGTGAAAATGCTCCTCCCTTCTAAGGTACCTCTCTGTAGGCAAAAAGCAGTCAAGGCAATATAACATCCCATCTCCTTTTGAGTTTTCCAGGGAGTCCCATTATCATACCTTTCAAAGTCTTGTTGAATCTCTCAACAAGACCATTGGTTTGTGGGTGGTAAGGTGTTGTAAACTTATAGATCACTCCACACTCATCCCACACGTACTTTAAGTATGCAGACATGAAGTTGGAACCTCGGTCTGATACTACCTCCTTAGGAAACCCTACCCTGGTGAAGACACCAATGAGGGCATTGGCTACTACAGGGGCTATAGTAGTCTAAAGGGAATGGCTTCAGGATACGTGGTGGCAAGATTCACGATCACCAGTATGAATCTGTTACCTGAGGTGGTGGGAGGCTCAAGTGGACCCACTATATCCACACCTACCCTCTCAAAGGGAACCCAACCACTGGTAGTGGAATTAAGGGGGCCTTTGGGTGTCCCCCTGTCTTGCCACTGGCTTGACAATTGACACAGGAGCTTACAAACTCCTTCACCTTTAGGGACTTCCGGGGCCAATAGAAGTGGGTGACAAGTCTTTCCCAAGTTTTTGTCTGGCCCAGGTGTCCAGCCAGGGGGATGTCATGGGCTAGAGTAAGCGGAAACTCTCTATACAACTGAGGCTCCAGGTTTAGGGTCTCGGGCCTCAGTGTACAGGAGTACCTCCTCTCAATAGACCTTGTGGGAGCCACTGACATCTCCCTGCTCCTGTGCAGCAGCTTGCTGCCTCAGGCCTTCAAGAGAGGGGCATACATGCTGCCCAAGGCACAGCTGTTCCCTACAGGGTCCCTCTGGGTCCAAGAGCTCCACCTCATAGAGTGCATGCTCCATGGGCTCAGATCCCTCTGGGGCTAAGTCCTCTCCCTGAGGAGAGGGGACCTGATATTTCTGCTGTAGGTAAGCAGTTTCACCAGTCTTCCTGATTTTTCTCTTAGGAGTTTGGGCCGTCATTTCAGGCTTCAACTCTCTTTTTTTCACCCTGTGCTGGGTATTGTGGTCTTGTTTTCACACACACTATATCAGGGATTTGCAGCATGGCTGCATGTGTCTTTCTTTCTACCTCAGCCCATGCTGAGGTTTCCAGATCATTTCCAAGCAGACAGGCAGCTATGAGTTTCGAAAGGACCACTGCCTGTTTCAGGCCAGCAACCACCCCCCCAGTGTAATGTCACCATCGCCATGTCATGGTTAGTGGTAACACTGTCAGCATTGGTAACTGGATAGATATTTCCAGTCAGGTATTGTTCTGGGGAAACCAGTGTGTCTCTCACCATGGTGACACTGGCACCTGTATCCCTCAGGGCTTCTATCTTAGTCCCATTCACTAAGGGTACTGCAGGTATTTCTTTAAATTAGGGGGCCAGATAGCCAAAGTGGCTAACCCCCCCTCCCCTTCAGAGACTTAAATAGCCTCAGTGTGGGCCCTGATCTTTTATAGTCCCACCATTGATCCCATCTGGAGATTTGCTACTCCAGTAGAAAGTGGAGGGGGACTACGCACTGGTTTGTGTGGACAGGCAGGCTCTCCTGTTCGGTGTCCCTTCTTGTTATAGTGGAAACACCAGGCCTTAGCAGAATCAAAGTTTTTCCCCTTGTACCTACCAATGGACTGAGAAACGTTCTCGGGCCAACCCCCCATGACAGGATTTTGGGAGCCCTTAGAATACTCTTGTGTTTTATCTTTGGGCTTCTCACCCTCTTTCCCCTGGGGAGGCTTTTAACCTCTTATGGTCACCCCTAGTAGTTGTCTTGGTCACCCTTGTCTTAACCCAGTGGTCCATCTTCTTTCCCAAATTCTGAGGGAGAAATTGGGCCTAGCTCTACCAGATACTGATGCAACTTGTTATTGATGCAGTTACTTAAAATGTGTTCATTCATAAACAAATTATAAAGTGCCTCATAATTCTGCACTTTACTTCCAGTCAACCAGCCACCTAAGGGTTTTCACTGAGTAGTCTACAAATTACACCCAGGACTGATGCTGGGATTTTTGACTCCCCTTGAATGTAATTCTGTACTCCTCAACAGTGATCCCAAATCCCTCAATCAGGGTGCCCTTCATGAGTTCATGGGACTCTGCATCTCGCCCAATAAGGGTCAGAAGTCTGTCTCTGCACTTACCAGAGAACAGTTCCCAAAGGAGTGCCCCCCATTGAGTTGTCCTCACTTTTCTGGCCTCACAAGCCCTATCAAAGGCTGCAAACCACTTGGTGATATCATCACCATCCTCAAATTTAGGCACAATCCCTTTGGGGATTTTAGGATCATAAGATCATTCCTTCGCTTGATTTTTTAAGTTGCTGCCACCATTGATGGGTCCAAGGCCCATCTCTGCTCTCTCTTTTTCCAGTGATTGGAGCCTAGTCTTTAATTCCAGTCTTTTGGTCAACCTTGCTAAAAGGTTGTCCTCCTCAGTAAAGTTGTCCTCACTGTCTGATATAGAGTTAGCCCTACCTCTGTAGGATCTAGACCCTGTACCTCTTGGATGTGGAGGGTAGGGCTCAAAGTTCCCATCCTCCCTAAGTAGTTGAGGGGGAGGGGTTGAAGACCTCATCATCCTCACTACTTTCCCCATTCTGATGAAGGTTCTCATTTTCAGCAGTGCGGTGGTCCCCTGCATACCCTGCCAGGACCTTCCTGAGTTGTATTCTGGTGGGGTTGGACCTTGTTCTTATTTGCTTCGCTTTGCAGAGAAGCCTTAACTCTATAACCTTTAGGTTGAAGTAAGGGGTGTGGTCAGGCTACTCAGCCATCTTCTCTGGGTTGTTCATTATTATACTAAAGTGAGGATTCTTTTTAGAAGACCTACAGCAATTCTAATTAGTTCCCCCTAACTTCAGTGACTTTTAAGTTTCTAAAATAATTTACTACAGGAACTTAACACAAGGTCTTAACAATACTTTTCGAAATTTGAAAAATAGTCAATTAGAAAAATGAGTTGTACTAAAGTACATTTTTGGATTCTTGTCAAGTGATATGGGGTTGACAAAGTTAGTCCAATAAATGCAAGGCTTTACATCCCATTGCTGACCCACCAATGTGGGAAGCTGCGTCTGTACATACAACACCAAAGAAATATATATTGTGCACAGAGTCCAGGGAGTCCCCAGAGGTATAGCAGAGGTTAAATTAGATAAGTGCTAACAGCTCTATTTGTGGTAGTGTGGGCAAGCAGTTAGGCTTATCCAGAGTATGTATTATGCATTTATTGTATTCACTCAATCAAGAACTGATTACACACACTCAGAGCAGAATCCAGACCAATTAGGTAAATATAAAGAAGGCATACTTATATTTTATTTCTAGAACCAAGCAGAACTTGGCGCAGTAAAGTGAAATATATCCTAAAATGAAGACTTTACAAGGAAATGCAGTTGTGGTTGAATTTGCAATCGTTACAGGTCTGTACTGGATTTCAAAACAGTTTAAATTACACAGTAATTACCTTTGGACTACTTTTAGATTACTTTGCATTGCATGGACTACTTGGGGTGGTATGCCTACATACCACACTGTGGATCCTACAGTACTAAGGTAAGTAATACTTTTTAAGGTTTGCAATGTAGTTACTTTTCTCTCATACAAAAGTTCAGTTTGATAGAACATTTTTAGGAGCAAAACATAACAACATAGGATCCTATGGGGAAAAGAAGGTTATCGGTTTGCAGGTAAGTAAACAACCTGCAAGAATAGTTTTTGGAGGTTAGAACCCATGTTCCCCAAGGTTCAGATGGGCACTCTAATTGCACCACAAGCAGCACTGTGGCGACTGGGTGCAGAGTGCAGGGGCCCAATGTTAGTTAATGGGGCTAAGGGGGCCTTCGGTCATGGGCTGCTTATGAGCAGGCCACTCAGGTGTGGAAGCAAAGCTCTTCAGGATAAGATCAGCACTGCAGGGGCCGACAATCAACACAGGAACTGCACCACCAGCGGCACAGGGGCGGCCAGGTGCAAAATGTCAAGGAGACGTCGGGGACCCTGTAGATTTCAATGGAGTCCTTCGGTACGGTAAAGATTCTGCATGTTTGGGCAGCGAGACTTCCTGAAGGCAACCACTGGCTGGAGAGGTAAGTTGGGTTCTTAGGGGATGCCTGGACACTGTCGATTGGGCCACCCAAGGCCGTGGGGCGTTGGGTGCAGGGGTGTCTTTTGGCGTCGGGTCGTCTTACCAGCTCTGGTCGCGGTTGGTGGGACCCTTGAGTTCGAGGCTGCAGGTGTCATCTTGAAGCTTGAGGGAGGTCAAGGATCACCAGATCCCAGATCAGATTCACTGGGGAGACCTCATCTGGGTGTTGGGCAACTCAAACTCGGGCCGTGGGCATCGGGTGCAGAGTGGTGCAAAATCGCAGAGCCACCTGGATCCGGATTCTGTGGATAAGCCTTTGTTAGAGCAAATCCGGTGCTCACGGGAGACAGAGTCTTTACGATGGTTGCAGGGCAGGTCGTCCGGGCTCTAGGGAGCTGATGACTGCTGGACATGCGCAGTATTGCTGGAAGCAGGTCGGAGTTGGGACAGTCCGGTAGAGCTGGGGCCAAAGCAGTAGGTGTGCTGGGTCAGCACGGCTCTTCGGTCCTTCTTTCTTCCTCAAGTCTGAGGATGCAAGATTCGGGGTTGCCCTTAAACACTACATTTTGGGGCTTTACAGGGGTGTGCAGGTTTGGACCAATGCGTGTCTTCCTTAGGGTGAGTACACCCCCTATGTTGCCACCCTCCAGTGGTAGGGGGCGTGAGCCTACTCCTAATTGGCTGGATCCCCTCATCTTCAAGATGGAGGGGACTGAGGTGTGTGCTTCACCTCGCCTCTCCCACCTTAGGGGTGAAGTTGGCAAAGGTGAGCACACCTCTCCTCCTAGCTTGGTTTTCCTGTTGATTCTTCTGCCCAAAGTGGGGGCCAGAAGCGTTGGGAGCCAGTTGCTGGGGGCAGCAATACTCAGTGACAGCTTACAAATGTGGCAAGCCTTTGAAGCTTCCCCTTCGTGGACCCAACACATCCATGACATCTCTGCCCAGGATGGACTTTGTTTCTGGACCCAGACAGCGGAGGCTCTCTATTCAGGGGTCCAGAAACATATCAGGTGGTGTCAAATGGCAGGCAGCCATTTAGGAACCACACCAGGGCTGGTCATTTTTCAGGGGGCATTTCTAAGATGCTCACTGTGTACATCTGGCATTAAATTCCACACTGGCATCACTGTGGGTTTAATGTGCTGAGAAGTTTGCTACCAAACTTCCCAGATGTCAGTGAAGCCATAATGGAACTGTGGAGTTCATAATGACCAACCCCCAGATCACATACTCTTTATGGCTTCACTGCACCTACAATGTTCAAGAATGTATTTAGACCCTGTAGGGGTACAGTGCTCATGTAACTGTACCCTCACCTATGGTCTAGTACACTCTGCTAAAAGGGTGACTTACCTAGGCCACAGGCAGTGGATTGTAGGCCTGGCACACAGGGATGTGTGCCAGGTTGACTCTTCAGTTTTCTCTGCACCAAAAAACACAGTCTGTAATGGCAGAGTATGGGTGTTAAGGTACAGAGCCCCTAAGGGTGGCACAACAGGTGCTGCAGCCTTTAGAGGCCTTCCCTGGCCACAGTGCCCTTAGTACCCATGGTACCTTTAACACGGGGTTACTTGTGGCCAGAGATGTGTCAATTGGTTGTGTAAAAACGTACAGCTTTGAGTAAGAACACAGTCCCTGGGAACCTGATTGGCAGGGACCCAGGGCAAACCAAATCAAAGTGCATCATGTGTTAGGCAAAAAATGGGAAGGTAACCATGCAAAATGGGACACTTTCCTACGCCACCCCCAAACGAAAGAGGACAAGACAAACCTTTCCCAAGAGAGTCTTTGTTGTCTAATTGGAAAACCTGGAAAGCCCATGTGCAATGGCATAGGCAGTCCCAGGTCTATGTTCCACTGTGAAGTCTATTCCCTGTAGGAAGATGGACCACCTCAAAAGTTTTGGAATGTCCCCTTTCATCTGCATTAGCCATCTGAGAGGTATGTGGTCAGTTTGAGCTAGGAAGGGAGTACAAAACAAGTATGGTCTAAGCTTCTTCAGGGACCAAACCACAACAAAGGCCTCCCTCTCAAGGGCACGCCAACGCTGCTCCCTGGGGAGTAGCCTTCTGCTTATAAAAGCAACAGTTTGGTCTTGTCCATCATCATTGGTCTGGGATAGGACCGCTCCTATCCCTAGCTCAGAGGCATCAGTCTGCATAATGAACTGCTTGGAGTAATCTGGAGCCTTGAGAATTGGTGCTGAGCACATTGCCTCTTTTTGGGTGTCAAAATCATTTTGATAGCTAACTGTCCAGTTCACTTTCTTGGGCATCTTGTTGGAGGTGCGTTCTGTGAGGGGTGTCACAATGAATCCATACCCCTTCACAAACCTCCTATAATACCCAGGTAAGCCAAGGAATGCCCTAACTTGGGTCTGGGTGGTTGGACTTGGCCTCCACCTACAAGGTGGCCCAAGTACACAACAGTTCCCTGCCCTATCTGGCACTTGGATGCCTTGATAGTTAGGCCTGCAGCTTGCAGGGCCTGTGAAACCTTCCCCAGGTGGACCAGGTGATCCTGCCAGGAAGAGCTAAACACAGCAATATCATCAGGATAAGCTGCACTAAAGCCTTCCAACCCAGCAAAGACTTGATTCACCAACCTTTGGAAGGTGGCAGGGGCATTCTTTAGACCAAAGGGCATCACAGTGAACTGAAAGTGCCCATCAGGTGTGTAGAATGCTGTCTTTTCTTTTGTTCCTGGGGCAATGCCAATTTGTCAATATCCTGCAGTCAAGTCAAAGGTACTTAAGAATTTGGCAGCCCCTAAATTATCTATCAATTTATCAGAGCTGGGGATGGGGTGTGCATCTATCATTGAGACCTCTGTAGTCCACACAAAACCTCATTTCTCTCTTTTTACCCTGTGGATGAGGTTTGGAGACTAGGACCACTGGGCTGGCCCAGGGACTCTCAGAAGGGTCATCGACCCCCAACTCTAGTATCTTGCTGACCTCAGCCGTGATGCTTTCCTTAACTTGGCCAGACTGGCAATAGATTTTGGTTTTGACAGGCAAGCTGCCTCCAGTGTCCACATCATGGGTACACCAAGGAGTCTGACCAGGGGTTACAGAAAAGAGCTGTGGATACTGTTGCAGAACCAGTCTGTAGTGTAGCTCCTATTTCCCTAATAGGCTCTGCGCATTGGAATAATATACCCTATAGGTTTGACATAGGACTAAGGTCGGTATGTCCCTATCGAGTATATTAAACTTAATTACTTGTGCCAGCTAGCTCAGAGGCCACGAGAAACTCCTTGATAAACAAGAAGGGAGTAGTTTCTGGCAGCCGCAAAACATGACAACTTTGTTTCCCTTTTAGAATCAGAACGTGTCCCAGAGTCGTGGAAACAATAGATAACTATTTCACTCAGCTCAATCGTGCATGCTTAGTTTTCCTCAAAGTTACACAGAAAGAACAGACGGGCATTTCAATAAAAGGTTTATTGAACAGTCTTGTTTCTCGTGTAAGTAATATGTGCTGTTACGATCACAAGACAGTATGCAAGATAAATAATGTACAGCGTAAGCAGTAGAAATAAATAATACTGCGCTAGCATGATCTTTAGTAGATATTCATTTACATAAATAACATAGACTAAAAATGCGAGTACTCATACGATGCGTTTCTAAGTTAGCTCTACCCCAATGTGCCTAACCTAACCTAGGTGTAGGGAGAGGTATGAAGTAGGTGGAGTATTCATTACTATGGTATACTAAGAGTATTTTAAGCCTAGTATGCCTAGTATGCCAAGAGTCCCTCTAGGTTTCTAGTCAGCTCCATACCTTAAGAATGAGAGAGGTGGGAATCTCTTGCCAGACTCAAACTCCAACACCCCACAAGGGAAGTCAGATCACTGGAAGCTGGACTCTCTGCGTGCAGGGATGACAGCGTCTTCTCAGTGCGTCATGCCGGGAAACGGGCTCCTCTGCAGTCGAGGTCTCCTATGATTTACAAGGGCTAGGGAAGGTATATTTATACCTGAGAGGTGGTAAATAGACATAATATCGAAATAAAAATATCGAATGGACAGAATATCGAATCCAAAATATAGAATGGACATAATATCGAATAGACATAATATAGTCGTTAAAAATATCGAAATTAAGGTAAGTAATATCGATTGTCAAAATATCTAAGTACAAAATATAGGCATTAAAAAATATCGAATTTTTAATAATATCGAATTTTTTCAAAGTGTTTTGTATGTTAGTATATGTGTTAAAAGTTTATATTAGTTTTTGTAATGTATGTTTAATTTTTTTAAAGCAATGATTTTTATGTTATTTAATTTTTGCGTATTTAATTCCGTAGCGGGTTGTGGGTTTATAGGGGAATAGGGTGGGAAGTAATTTAATTGTAATTAAGTAAATATTTATTTTTATTTATTGGTATTGATAATTAATTTATTGCTAATAAATTATTAATTGGTAATTAATTTTTATTAATTGATAATTAATTTATATTAATTGGTAATACATTTTTATTAATTGATTAATTGATAATTATGTTAATTCTATTAATTTATTATTTGTAGCGGGTTGTGGGTTGATAGGGGGATATGGTGGGAAGTAATTTAATTGTAAATAATTAATTATTGAAAATGTAGTTTTTGTTTTGATAATTAATGTATTGTTAATTAATTATTAATTGGTAATTATTTTTTATTAATTGGTAATTAATTTTTATTAATTGGTAATTAATTTTTATTAATTGATTAATTGATAATTATGTTAATTCTATTAATTTATTATTTGTAGCGGGTTGTGGGTTGATAGGGGGATATGGTGGGAAGTAATTTAATTGAAAATAATTAATTATTGAAAATAATTTATTTGTTTTGATAATTAATTTACTGTTAATTAATTATTAATTGGTATTTTTTATTACTTATAATTTTTTGGTATTGAATATTAATTGGTTGTTAATTAATTATTAATAGGTAAATCATTTTTAATAAATAAATTGTATTGGTATTTATAATTAATTAATTATTACATATTTTGTAATTGGTAATTAATTTTAATAATAATGTTTATTAGTATTGATAATTAAATAATTGTTATTAAAATATTACTTTCCCTACTGTTGCACTCTTTGGAGTATGAATAGTAATTTTTACCCCTACGCTATCCAACGCTTTCCCTACTGTTGCACTCACTGGAGTGGGAATAGTAATTTTTACCCCTACACTATCCAACGCTTTCCCTACTGTTGCACTCTTTGGAGTGGGAATAGTAATTTTTACCCCTACGCTATCCAACGCTTTCCCTACTGTTGCACTCTCTGGAGTGGGAATAGTAATTTTTACCCCTACACTATCCAACGCTTTCCCTACTGTTGCACTCTTTGGAGTGGGAATAGTAATTTTTACCCTCCCGCTATCCAACGTTTTCCCTACTGTTGCACTCTCTGGAGTGGGAATAGTAATTTTTACTCCTACGCTATCCAACGCTTTCCCTACTGTTGCACTCTTTGGAGTGGGAATAGTAATTTTTACCCCTACGCTATCCAACGCTTTCCCTACTGTTGCACTCACTGGAGTGGGAATAGTAATTTTTACCCTCCCGCTATCCAGCGCTTACCCTACTGTTGCACTCTCTGGAGTGGGAATAGTAATTTTTACCCCTACACTATCCAATGCTTTCCCTACTGTTGCACTCTTTGGAGTGGGAATAGTAATTTTTACCCTCCCGCTATCCAACGTTTTCCCTACTGTTGCACTCACTGGAGTGGAAATAGTAATTTTTACCCTCCCGCTATCCAACGCTTTCCCTACTGTTGCACTCTCTGGAGTGGGAATAGTAATTTTTACCCCTACACTATCCAACGCTTTCCCTACTGTTGCACTTTTGGAGTGGGAATAGTAATTTTTACCCTCCTCCTATCCAATGTTTTCCCTACTGTTGCACTCACTGGAGTGGGAATAGTAATTTTTACCCCTACGCTATCCAACGCTTTCCCTACTGTTGCACTCTTTGGAGTGGGAATAGTAATGTTTACCCCTACGCTATCCAACGCTTTCCCTACTGTTGCACTCACTGGAGTGGGAATAGTACATTTTACCCTCTTGCTATCCTACGTTAAAAATATTGAATATTTTTTAATAATATTACGTTAATATATGTATGTATTAAAAAATAAAAATGTATGTTTATTTTTTTACTTAAATTAATTATTCATTAATTTGAAAGTTATTTAAGTATTTTTAAGTATGTTTTACTTAATTATATTTATTATCTTATTAATTTTACATTACTTTTAAGAGATTTAAAAAATTCGATATTTTGACTATATTTTTTACAACGATATTTTTGATTTGATATTTTTGTACTTACCTGTTTGTAGATAGGGAGTCGATATTTTGGTATTCGATATTTTTAACTCGATATTTTGTCAGGTCGATATTTTCTTCCTCGATATTATGTCAGTGATCCCTGAGAGGTACCTCAGAACGTTAGCATTGACGTGAATCGGACAGCGGAAGACGTCATGAATGAACCCCTAAGGTATAACGGTTCATGCATAATATATGAGTCCTTGAAGAAATCAATAGTCATGTGCTAGGGAAACTCCCGAAGCCTAAGGGTCTGTTCTTCAAGAACTCGTTGTGACGTTAGGGTGGACGGATGTCAGAGACCATGCCTGTATTTGGAGTGCACGGTTTAATGCCTAAATAAGGACTGGGATTTTATGCCTATATAAGGGCAGGACGAATTGTGCCTATATAAGGACATGATACAGGAAAGCCTGTGTATGGACACCCTAAGAGGAATACAACACCCACTCCACTTTCGTGTGTACGATAATACTAAAATGCTAAACATTTAAAATGCTAAACATTAAATGGAGTACCGCATATTGCTAAAAATATTTCTTAAAAGCATTTAAAAAAGCATATAAAAAGCCTATTAAATTGCAAAGGTACTGTACATGTTAAGCAATGCTTTTCATTTCAGGCATATATTTTTAAATTAAATGCAATTTGAATGAAATAAGCAGTAATATTTACATTTGACAGAAAATGATCAATAAGTTGTTCAAGATCAAAGTCTTTTCATGTCATTAATGATTTTTGTAGACAAATAAGATGACAAAATGTCTGAGGAAGTACCGCGAAGTCTGTACTATAAGGCTAGTTCTACTTCAAGCAGATTGAATCGCCATTTAGTTCGAAAAAATGGGAAAAAGTTCAATTTGGGAAGAGTTCCAAGTTTTGAAATATGAAGGCCAAATTGTTACTGCATCTCTGGAACACTGTGGGCTGAATCAGAGTCAGTGTACGGGTCTGGTTTAAACATGAGATCATCTATTTCTGTAGACAAAATATCGTCCACTGAAGTTGGTGTCAGTTGGAACACCTCGTGTAGTAGATTAATTGCACAGAGATGTGAAGCATCGCTTTCAGCATAGGTTGCCGCAGCAATGTTCGTGTCCGTTGTTACCTGTGTGCCTGTAGATCCATCTCGTACCTCAGCAGCAGCCGGAAGCGACTGTGAGATCTCAATGAATGCCGTCATCAGGATTGGTAGCCTCTGGGGACAACACAGAGCATGGGCCGTTATCGGGTCCAGCAGAGTATCGATATCAATTGGCGTTGCTGATGGAAATGTCAGACAGATGTCTAACACGCATTCTTCACTGCATAGCAGGCATCGTAGGACAAGTAAGATGCAATCTTGCCAGATTGGTCTGAATGACAGGAACCACGTGGTATTAAGTTCCCGTAGACGATTCATGCCCAAAAGCTGTACTATTCGCTCACGGCACTTTCGTTCAAGGAGAGCTTTCTCCACTTCGCTCGGAGTGATGTCTGCGAATAGGCTGGCCATAGCGTAATAGCAGGAAGAGAAATAGAATTCCTGCAACAAGTGCTAGAATTAATGGTATGCCACCAAACACCGAATGTGCAAAGTTCGGGATGATTCCGAGTATTGCCTGGAAAGGTGCTAACAGACCGGAGCAGATGCTCTTAAATACATGTACAATTCCGGTTGTATCAGACATGTTAAAGATACGTCCTATCATTTCTACGAAATGTATAGGGCAGTTTGTACGTATTAAAATCTGTATCTCAGCCGAAGTCCTTGCTACTTGTAGATCATAGGTTTCTTTGGCCGAGGTCAAAGGCACTGTTTGCTGTAAAAGCATGGCTTTCATTCTGCTCAAAGTATCAAATCTTATAAAAGAGACGTTCAGCGAAGGCCATAGAGGCGACTCCCTGACTGTGTCTATTGGGGCAAACAATACTTGCATACAGCAAGTGACCCTGGAGTTGACCGTTACTAGATATGGGTTGCCTGGCAACATGCCGCAGCAACTCTGATCATTCAACATGAGGTAACTCCCATTCGAAAGTTGTCCAAACTTTGGATTAATCCCACAGCTGGTGTACCCTGCTGATGGCAAGACAAATTTGCCACAGAACCATTGCAAGCCCCGTGTAAAGAAATGTCCTGACATATAAGTGAACCGCTCAGTGCACTTTTACAGTGTGTACCGCTCAAAAACACTTCACGATCCCCACTCCAACATCTTTATGTATACGGTAAATCCCAAGATGTCTTAATGTATTCCTTACCCAACCTTTCATATTTGCCTGCTTGCATTTGTCTGAGGCAATACTGAAACTGAAAAGTAGTCACAGGTAATGTGATTTTGCCATGAATGAGCCATTCTGTAGCTGGTTTTTCTGCCACTGTGAATGGTAACTTTTCCAGTTTTTCAATGCTCAGCACTGTATACTTTGCTCCTCTTTGTGCCAGTTCGATCTGTTTATCAGTTAGATTGTATTCTGCAAACAGAGCCGACGTGTTGATGAAACGCCAAGGCACATAGCCTGCACGCAAAGATTGCAGCGTCCAGCTTAATAACACAATAGAACGTAATTGAGATTGGCCTTGCTGTAACATCGCCAAATCTTGTTCTAGTATGTCGATAGCAGAGGATACAATGCCATCCAATGAATATATTCTGGAGGACAAAGTTGTTAACCCATTGTCGACCACAGTGAGTGTTTTCTCTAAATTAATATGATCAAGTTCACGTATTCGCTCTGCGGCCTCCATCTCTGATACCTTCCATGCTTCATTATAGGCAGCATAAATGCCGGCATATATGAAACGTTTCTGACGCGGTTTTCTTGGTCCAAGCAAGAATTCCCTAAGGTCTGCGTCTTCTGTAAGTAAGGATAAGTGTTGTTTCGCATCCTGTAGTGTAGATTTCTGCAGCCAATCGAGGCATAATTTTCCTACACTGTATGTTGTTACTACCCCCGGATGCTGTCTTTGGACGTATCTTGGGTCTGGCCTGTGAATAGTAAAGCCCTGAGTTTTGTTCAGGAATCTTTCCTGACAGTTGTTCGTGTCTGTGGGCCAGATCAACCATTTTCTCCAATCAGGATTAGATCTGTTGAGTTGTAGTATTTTGTCAACTGTAACCGCTGCCTGTGTATTGTTATCACTTGCAGGTGTTGGTACAGAAGGTGTTTTCATCTCTTTGATCTTGGCTAGTCCAAGACAAGATGTTTGTTGGACAGTTTCATTCAAAAACATTATTTGTTCAGGGATGATACAGGCTCTAAATAAAGCTTCTATCCCCTGCACTTGCCAATCTTTAGTACCCCAGACAGTTTTTGTGTCTACGGTGTCTTTCCATAAGTCGAAACTTTGTCTAGACAGTCGGGCAATGAATTTTGCAGAGTAAATCTGTTTCGTATTAGTTAACATAATTTTCAGTCCTGTTTTGGGTACATTTTTATAGTAAAACGTTTCTGGATCAGATGTATTGTAAACTGAATAATATGGAAACTTGTTAGCAAATGTTTTTGAACTACCTTTTGGTGGTGTAGGACAATGCTCCCATTGGTTAAACATAAACACATTTCTAGGGTATGCAGATTTATGCAAATAATGATGACCATAGTGGTTATAGCAATACAGCTGTTCATAGTCTGATGAACCCTCTAAATATTCATTTTTCGAAAATGCAGCAGATTTTTCTAGGTCAAACATTATGTCATTCACAGTCTCAAAGTCCCAATCATCAGAAAAGGTACTGGACGAAATGAGATCACTTAGTGAAATTTTAAACAAATGTGGAATGTTCAATTGTTCCGTCGGGCCAAAGATATCAAAATCAGTTTTGTCCCACACTATACCATCCTGTATAGGAACGGCTGTGATGTTCACTGTTGACAAGTCTCTTGCTTCACGATGGGAAGATTTATGAGGTTTCAAAAGTACGTTCACATCTTTTCCTTCAGTGTTCACATAGATGTATCTGCCATTGATAAGCACGCTCACAGTTATAACCAAAGCTAGCCAAAGCAGGAAAACAAACAGTCCAGAAATAATCCAGAGTTCAATCCATGGAGAAACCAGATAAGTCTTTTTCAGAAAGTGAAGAAAGTCTTGTACTTGCTGCTTGAATGTTAATGATGCTGGCGTCGTTTCAGGTTCACTCGGATCTTCTGAGAACGTATCAAAGTCAATGAAATAGCCAGAAGCAGTTCTGTCAATTGTTGGAATTGCATCAGGATTTGTAGAAATCGCTGGAACCAGTTGATCACGTGCTACATTGGTGTAGACAGGTGTATTTGGATGAACTGTTACTTGGTTTTCAAGAGGGATGAGTTCCATAGCATTGTTGCTCAGTCCTTCATCTGTTACTGCTGAATTCCCAATTGTTATCAGTCTTTCAGTCTGAACCTCTTGGATAGTAGCGAGAGGAGTGTGTCTGCTACTAGGTCGGAGTCCACGAGGCCTACTACTTAGTACTGGCCACATACTATGGTTTGATGAGGTCAATGGACACAAATCTTTTCTCCTTTCTTCCAGCAAGGGGCGGCAGAAGTACTGTTCTTGTTCCTTGAACTGCTAGTACAGGTACTGGTTGTCTGTAAGAAGGTCCAAATTCCTTCTTGTCCGCAATCTTTTCTCTGACTAGATCCCCAACTTTTGGAATCCAGACAGGCCTTGCTGGGACCGCCGGTTTTTCCCCAGTGGTGGTTGGCTGCAGGACTACGTTGCTTTGTTTCGATCTTAGTTCATTGAGTTCCTGTAAAACAGCCAAACGATCTTTGATATCAAACGGTTTATTTTCCACCACTGTGCCTACGTGATCGAGGTCTGGTACCCACATTCTTGTCCCAAATAGGACCTCATATGGAGTGACCCCCCCTAGAGAACTTCTTGGCAGATTGTTTAATGAGCGTTGGACCCCATAAAGATGTTTGACCCACCCATCACCCGAACCTAATACCCTAGCTGTTATAGACTGCTTTATGTCCCGGTTTTTCCTTTCCACAACCGAATTTCCCTCAGGATGGAATGGAGAGGAGTACCGCAATGCAACGCCCAGACTGGCCATGGCTTCTTTGTAAGCCCGAGAGCTAAACGCAGGGCCCTGGTCAGAATGTAGCGTGCCTATTGCATATGTGCCGATAAAGACTCGCAAATCTTTTATAACAGTTCGAGCGTCAACCGAGCGCTGAGGCCATATCTATAGGAACCTAGAGCATGAATCCACTGCAACCATGATATATTTATAGTTACCGTCCCTTTGCAAGGGACCGCAGTGGTCCAGGTAAACACAAGCTAATGGTTTGTCTGAAATTAACAGGGGTGTCTGTGCAGGGCGTTTCACTGTGGAGACTTTCATCTGTTGGCATATATCACATTCTAAAACATAGTTCTTTGTTTGTTTCCGAATGCCAGGCCACCAATATCTTTGCTTGAGTAAAGATACTGTTGCAGAAACACCTGCATGGGCAGAAGCTATCCCTTCATGTGCTGCTAGGATTAGTCCTAATCTACGTTCCTTGTTTGGAATTACCCTATCCCCCACTCCAGGGATTCGAGCAAAAGGAACGTTGTTCGCATCAATTACATAAGAGTACTTGAGTGGAAACTTTTTTGGTAACGCTGCACTGCTGCCCTTGCTTGAAGCATTGACAGCCAACATTATCTCACTGTCTATTTTCATTTCTGAACGAGTGATCGCAGCTACGGAAGCCGTCTGAACAGCCCCCTTTGCGGCTTCGTCAGCCAATGAATTCCCTGCAACGTGAACGCCATCACGTTGATGACTCAGTGTGTGGATCACGTGAGCCTTTGGTAGTTCGTTTTTCAACTGAACTACATGTTCCCAAAGCATTTTGTGCTTTATTGTGCCACCTTTCGCATCTTTGAACCCATTTTCAAGCCAGTTTTGTATATATTCATTATACGACTGTACACAGTAGAAAAAATCGCACACTATTAGTGTTTGAAATTCTCGATCTGTACTTTCAAGTGCCAGTTTGAATGCTTGTAGTTCAGCTCGCTGAGCTGTACAATCTCCTAGAGACTGGGTTTTTGTGACCATAGGTCTGAAGATGCCATCTCGCATGCGACCTTTAACGATTGCACACGCTGCACTGTAAGCTTGCTTACTCCCTGTTGCGGGTTGTGCGGACACGTCAGTGTAAATTATGAATTCGTACTGATCGAGAGGCAGAATTTCAGTGGGCAGAGGACATTCTTGTTCATATTGCAGGAATGCTTGTGTTTTTAAATCTGGGTCAAAAACATATTCAACATCTGTTGCAGCAAGAGAATTAACCCATTGTATCCATCGTGGATGTAATGCTTTAGCATTTGGAATGCTTGCTTTTGTGACCGCTTCTAAAGCTGGTACTGGGGTTACGACAATAATGCGTTTCCCTTGTGCTAGGGCTCTTTCTTTTGCTACAGCGGTTTGAACTGCTGTCAGAATTTTTTCAGTTGAAGTGAAGCGCATTTCTGCTTGTGTATACAAATGAGATTTGTATGCTATTGGTATTTTTCACCCTCATTAAATGTTAAGTAGGTGAATCCGCATTGACCCGAAATTATTCGGATCACCAGGTTGCGTTGACTTACGCGTGTTTGTAAGTGATTTGTTGCTAACATGTTAGCCTGGAGTGAACGCAAAATTTCTGTGTGTTCCTGTGTCCAGTTTTTGATTGAAAAATCAGGTTTGATTAATGCGTAGAGAGGTTTAACCCTTTCTGCGTAATTTAGAATGTATGTTCTTCCAAAATTTAGGAAACCCAGGATGGATTGTAAGTTTTTTAGCGTTTTTGGAGGTTGGAGCAGTGCACACTTCTCTAGGAAGTTAGCTGCCAAGCTCTTGCCTTCACTTGAAAGCTCATATCCTAGAAATAGGACATTGAGATGGGCAATTCTGGACTTTTTGAAGTTGAATTTGTAACCCTCAGAGGCGAGGCCCAATATAATGGTGCTCACCCTGTTCAAGTGTTTTTCCAGGTCATCGTCTGTCAGATAGATATCATCGACATAGGACAATGCCTCATTGTCATAAATTTGTAGTAACTCCGTTAGCCTCGCTGAGAATAACCCCGGGGTGTTCTTGAACCCTTGTGGGAGTCGACAAAATTGACGCTGGGTCCCCATTATGGAGAAAGCTGTTAAGTACCTACTTTCAGGTGCTATGTTTTGACAAAAGAAACCATTTGAGATATCTAATGTGGTTTTATATTTTTTACGCACAATGTTATTCATTAATGCTGTGCTATGTGCATTTTGCGCTGCAAATGTTTTAGAACAAGTGTTTAAGTGTCTGTAATCCAATACTAGACGATATGTATTGTCTGGTTTGGAGACAGGAAACAAAGGATTGTTCATTGAGGAGGTGCATGTTTCAATCACCCCTTGGTATTCAAGTTGATCTAAGATCTCCCTGACCTGTTTTTTAGCTTCTTGCTTTATTGGGTACTGCCTTTGTGCAGTTGGTTCATGTTTCAGATGTATTTTATGGTGAGGTGAGTCCTCATCCCATCCTACATGATTTTTATATAATGCTGGGACCTGGGCTACTGCCCATTTCCTGGCATATATATATTTTAGGTGAATTGGAATATGGTTAGAGAAGGCAGGCATAATAATGTCCTCGCCGTGTGGGCACTCCCTGACAAATTGTGGTGGCCAGTCTTTTTCTGCTAGAAGTATGTCATAGCCCCTTGATAGTCTTTCCCAAAAAAGTGCTTTCACCTGTCTAGGTATGTCTCCCTCCATCCGGAGTGTTATTTCATATAACTTTTGTGGAGTACTAACCCTGGTGTCTACAGTCTCAACTGTAATGTACTCATTCAAGTCCACTATCTCCAGAAGCTCCTTCAGGTTCTGGCAAGCTATTGTGACTTCTGCTGCACTGTCCAGCATTGTCTGAGCCCATTCTCGGTCCTTGAGTTGTGTTCTCAGTATTCTCGGCATGTCTGATCTTTAGACCTGCTACTTTCTTTTGGAGAATTGAGGTTTTGCTTTATTTTTTGGAGCGTGTTTTTCTTCCTTGGATTTCACGCGTTCTTCTCTATGTTCTGACCGTCCTCTTCTTTCCGAAGTCTGTGACGAGATCTGAAAGGTACGAGAGGAACGTGTATCAGTATCTTGATACCTGTCAGGTTTTTTCAAATTATCCCTATTCCTGAGGTTATACCTCCTTTCAGAGGGCTCCTTTTGAGGAGACCTACCTCGGGATTGAGAACGTTTTTCGTTTGAATTTTGTTTAGTAGTTTCCCACTTCTTTTTAGAAGATGTAGGAGTTTGTTTAATAGAGTCCTTCTCAGGACTTTCAGATAGTTTTGGCTTCACTGGTCTTCCACCCAAACTATCTCTGCCTAATTCTGCATAAGATTGTTCAATTATTCTGGTTAGCTCTGTTTGATGTTCTGTAACGTCAAATTCCCTTAATTTTTGGCGGATCGCCACTGCTGCTGCCTCCCCTTTAATAATAGATAATATTATTGTTGAGACCTGGTCGAAATTTTTCAGTAATTTCATACCTAAATTTAGAGCAGGCTCTGCCCCGTATTCGTTTTGAATTTGTTTTAGGACATCAGGTATTACCGCAATTGACGGAATGCCATGTGTTTTAGTATAGATGGCAGCAAAGACTGAGCCCCAAGTGGTGCAGTCTTCCAGTTGTGGTGTGATCCCCATTGGTAAACTGATTGTTAGGATTCTGTGTTTCTCTTACGGGCTAGTATTTGGAAATATTGCTTCAATTTGAGTAATTTTTTGAGCTATCCAAAACGGAATTTGCTCACGTTTTGTGGGCATTTTACCCATGACTGCGTATAGAGTCTGTGGTGTAATTTTTAGTGTATTCCCCTGTTGGGGAGTTTGATTTGGAAGTGTCAATGGTGGTTGGACTGTGAAAGTCCGCATGACATATTGGACTAATTGTCTGTAGATTTTTATTAACTCTGTAAGTTGAGTAAGTAGTTCCTCATCTGACATTATATCCAGTTCAGGATGAGGTGTGTAGCCGGCTAGAATCGGCCATGTTGCTCCTGGTCTACCTAGTGGACCGAGCCTGGTAATGTTTCTGTGATGTTTTAGGGCGCCTTTAAACCAGAGCTGATGCTCCTGGTATGTTAATGGAATTTCTATATCCTTGAAAGGAATGTATTCCTCTGGTGGATCATCTTCTTTGTAGAAGTGAAACAGTTTTGTTACTGGATTGGATTCAGGAAATATTACCCATGAATAGAATACCTCTGTCTGAAAGGATTCGTGTGCCTCTATCACGAAAACTGCTCTACCGCCTCTTGGTGGTAGGCCGTGTTTTATGAGTTTTAGAGTGATGGCTCTTCTTAAGTTTGGATGGATGTCTATAACACCCTCCTCGGTTTCAACCGGTAATGTTAAAAGCCGCTGCTTGGGCTGGATTTGCTGTAGCACCAGTGTCATTGTCGGAGTCAGGCATTTTGTTTTTTGAAAAATGTAGAACAAGTTTCAAGGAAACAAAGATAAGGTGCACAATATTTTGGAACACTGTATCCTTCAACGTTGAGCAAACCAAACAGCTAATATATAGGGTACTTCCCTATGTAGCCGTGGCGGATACTTAACCCTGCCCACTCCAGACGTCTTTTGGAGTATATGGGTAGGGGTCTCTGAGAGAAAAGGCACGGCTGAGTTACTCAGTATCTAGCGTTAAATTACCGCCTTACCAAACCATTGGGCGCCATGTAGTGTAGCTCCTATTTCCATAATAGGCTCTGCGCATTGGAATAATATACCCTATAGGTTTGACATAGGACTAAGGTCGGTATGTCCCTATCGAGTATATTAAACTTAATTACTTGTGCCAGCTAGCTCAGAGGCCACTAGAAACTCCTTGATAAACAAGAAGGGAGTAGTTTCTGGCAGCCGCAAAACATGACAACTTTGTTTCCTTTTAGAATCAGAACGTGTCCCAGAGTCGTGGAAACAATAGATAACTATTTCACTCAGCTCAATCGTGCATGCTTAGTTTTCCTCAAAGTTACACAGAAAGAACAGACGGGCATTTCAATAAAAGGTTTATTGAACAGTCTTGTTTCTCGTGTAAGTAATATGTGCTGTTACGATCACAAGACAGTATGCAAGATAAATAATGTACAGCGTAAGCAGTAGAAATAAATAATACTGCGCTAGCATGATCTTTAGTAGATATTCATTTACATAAATAACATAGACTAAAAATGCGAGTACTCATATGATGCGTTTCTAAGCTAGTTCTACCCCAATATGCCCTAACCTAGGTGTAGGGAGAGGTATGAAGTAGGTGGAGTATTCCTTACTATGGTATACTAAGAGTATGTTAAGCCTAGTATGTCTAGTATGCCAAGAGTCCCTCTAGGTTTCTAGTCAGCTCCATACCTTAAGAATGAGAGAGGTGGGAATCTCTTGCCAGACTCGAACTCCAACACCCCGCAAGGGAAGTCAGATCACTGGAAGCTGGACTCTCTGCGTGCAGGGATGACAGCGTCTTCTCAGTGCGTCAGGCCGGGAAACGGGCTCCTCTGAAGTCAAGGTCTCCTCTGATTTACAAGGGCTAGGGAAGGTATATTTATACCTGAGAGGTACCTCAGAACGTTAGCATTGACGTGAATCGGACAGCGGAAGATGTCATGAATGAACCCCTAAGGTTTAACGGTTCATGCATAATATATGAGTCCTTGAAGAAATCAATAGTCCTGTGCTAGGGAAACTCCCGAAGCCTAAGGGTCTGTTCTTCAAGAACTCGTTGTGACGTTAGGGTGGACGGATGTCAGAGACCATGCCTGTATTTGGAGTGCACGGTTTAATGCCTAAATAAGGACTGGGATTTTATGCCTATATAAGGGCAGGACGAATTGTGCCTATATAAGGACATGATACAGGAAAGCCCGTGTATGGACACCCTAAGAGGAATACAACAAGTCTGCAATCAGCCTGCTGCTGGGCAGAGAGGTTGTCTGAATAGACAACTCCATCTAGTGCTCCACCTTTGGGGCTGTAAGAGAAGAGGTATGGGAGAGGTTCACTCTCTGTCTCCTGATCCTCATCAGTAAACATAAACATGGTCACATAAGCCCTGTAACAATAGAGTTTCAGGGGGTTCACATGTATCACACTTTTGGAGGACCAGCTAGTATCTAGGTCTACTGAGTGGGTGAACTCACTCTCTTTTCTTTAGGATAAGGTAAGGGTCACTACATTTGTTCTGGAGAGACCTTGGTGCCACTGGCTCCAGAATCCACACCTATTGCCCTGGTTGGAATTCTACCAGTGCAGCTTTCTGGTCATCCCAGAGCTTCTGGAGCTCCTGGCTGGCCTCAAGATTCTTCGATGCTTTCTGCATGTAGTCTGCCATCCTGGAACGAAGGCCTTGTACATAGTCCACCACATCTTGCTTTGGTACATGATTGGGTTCCTCCCATCCTTCCCTCACAAGAGAGAGTGGTCACCTTACAGGGCGGCCAGACAGGAGTTCAAAGGGTGAAAATGCTCCTCCCTTCTAAGGTACCTCTCTGTAGGCAAAAAGCAGGCAAGGCAACAGAACATCCCATCTCCTTTTGAGTTTTCCAGGGAGTCCCATTATCATACCTTTCAAAGTCTTGTTGAATCTCTCAACAAGACCATTGGTTTGTGGGTGGTAAGGTGTTGTAAACTTATAGATCACTCCACACTCATCCCACATGTACTTTAAGTACGCAGACATGAAGTTTGAACCTCGGTCTGATACTACTTCTTTAGGAAACCCTACCCTGGTGAAGACACCAATGAGGGCATTGGCTACTACAGGGGTTATAGTAGTCCTAAAGGGAATGGCTTCAGGATACGTGGTGGCAAGATTCACGACCACCAGTGTGAATTTGTAACCTGAGGTGGTGGGAGGGTCAAGTGGACCCACTATATCCACACCTACCCTCTCAAAGGGAACCCAACCACTGGTAGTGGAATTAAGGGGGCCTTTGGGTGTCCCCCTGTCTTGCCACTGGCTTGACAGGTGACACAGGAGCTTACAAACTCCTTCAATTTTTGGGACTTCTGGGGCCAATAGAAGTGGGTGACAAGTCTTTCCCAAGTTTTTGTCTGGCCCAGATGTCCAGCCAGGGGGATGTCATGGGCTAGAGTAAGCAGAAACTCTCTATACAACTGAGGCACCAGGTTGAGGGTCTCTGGTCTCAGTGTACAGGAGTCCCTCCTCTCAATAAACCTTGTGGGAGCCACTGACATCTCCCTGCTCCTGTGCAGCAGCTTGCTGCCTCAGGCCTTCAAAAGAGGGGCAGACATGCTGCCCAAGGCACAGCTGTTCCCTAGAGGGTCCCTCTGGGTCCAAGAGCTCCACCTCATTAAGTTCATTCTCCATGGGCTGAAATCCCTCTGGGGCTAAGTCCTCTCCCTGAGGAGAGAGGACCTGATCTTTCTGCTGTAGGTAAGCAGTTTCACCAGTCTTTCTGATTTTTCTCTTGGAAGGTTGGGCCGCCATTTCAGGCTTCAACTCTCTTTTTCACCCTGTGCTGGGTATTGTGGTCTTGTTTTCATACACACTATCTCAGGGATTTGCAGCATGGCTGCATGTGTCTTTCTTTCTACCTCAGCCCCTGCTGAGGTTTCCAGATCATTTCCAAGCAGACTGGCGGCTATGAGTTTTGAAGGGACCACTGCCAGTTTCAGGCCAGCAACCCCCCCAGTCTAATGTCACGTTTGCCATGTCATGGTTAGTGGTAACACTGTCAGCATTGGTAACTGGATAGGTATTTCCAGTCAGGTTTTGTTCTGGGAAAACCAGTGTGTCTCTCACCATGGTGACACTGGCACCTGTATCCCTCAGGGCTGCTATCTTAGTCCCATTCACTGAGGGTACTGCAGGTATTTCTTTAAATTAGGGGGCCAGACAGCCAAAGTGGCTAACCCCCCCTCCCCTTCAGAGACTTAAATAGCCTCTGTGTGGGCCCTGATTTTTTATAGGCCCACCATTGATCCCATCTGGAGATTTGCTACTCCAGTAGAAAGTGGAGGGGGACTAGGCACTGGTTTGTGTGGACAGGCAGGCTCTCCTGTTTGGTGTCCCTTCTTGTTATAGTGGAAACACCAGGCCTTAGCAGAATCAAAGTTTTTCCCCTTGTACCTACCAGTGGACTGAGAAAGGTTCTTGGGCCAACCCCCCATGACAGGATTTTGGGGGCCCTTAGAATACTCTTGTGTTTTATCTTTCCCCTGGGGAGGATTTGTAACCCCTATCTTTTGGTCACCCCTAGTAGTTGTCTTGGTCACCCTTGTCTTGACCCAGTGGTCCATCTTCTTTCCCAAATTCTGAGCGAGAAATTGGGCCTAGCTCTACCAGATACTGATGCAAATTTTATTGATGCAGTTACTTAAAATGTGTTAATTCATAAACAAACGATAAAGTGCCTCATAATTCTGCACTTTACTTCCAGTCAACCAGCCACCTAAGGGTTTTTACTGAGTAGTCTACAAATTACACCTAGGACTGACGCTGGGATTTTTGAGTCCCCTTGAATTTAATTCTGTACTCCTCAATAGTGAGCCCAAATCCCTCAATCAGGGTGCCCTTCATGAGTTCATGAGTTCTGCATCTGCCCCAATAAGGGTCAGAAGCCTGTCTCTGCACTAACCAGAGAACAGTTCCCAAAGGAGTGCCCCCCCATTGAGTTGTCCTCCCTTTTCTAGCCTAACAAGCCCTATCAAAGGCTGCAAACCACTTGGTGATATTGATGGAGCAAGGACTCGTAAATGAGACTTGCTTGGAAGCAATCCTTTCGTTTAACTCATTAACGAATTACTAACAACGTGTTTGTAATTAATAATTCGTATTTAGAAACAGACACGCGGGACAGTGAAGCTTGCTTATGTGTTGACTAACTGCAATAACATGAACGAAGGACTAAAACGCATTTTAACAAGGATCTTTACTGCGCATGCGTCTGCTGCATCTACGTAGTATGACGTACTAATGCTTGGAGGGAAAATCTTGCACCTGCGCAATAGACGATAAAATGGCCGCTTGAAAGCTCACATGCATGGCACCTGCTTAGCTGAATTCGAAAAATAAGTTTTATACTAACGCAAATGCAGAAAGGGTAATAATAAATAGAATGGGTTAGAGTAGAGGTTGGTGGTATACAGGGAAACCATTTATTTTTGAAAATAACATTTCTTCCTTTGACTTTCTTATTAGTGCACATTTGGGCCCTCTATACTTGTCTGAATCGAGCTGACTGACTTGACCCCACGCATGCGTACTGGAGAGAGAATGCGAAAAGATGAGTAAGGACTTGTCACGCGTCCAAGGCCAGCGAAGATGTGCCCTGGGAACATGAGGGTGAAGAGTTCATACGAAGGAGTTTTATTCATGATATCGCAACATTTTGTATTAATAAAGTTTGGTGATGTATGGGAAAGGAAATTATTTAATAAAGTTTATGGGGAGGGGTTTGAAACAATGGTTTAATGAAATAAGTGAAGTGTAAGCATGGTGTGATGATCATCCCCCCTCGCCTGACCAATCAGAAGTTAGTATTTTACGATATTGAAACATTAATGGGTGGTACCGAAATATTGAAAGGTATAATTGAGGTAGTTTAGTTAGTTAGAAAGCGCTTATTGGGAGCAGACACGTGGAGAAGCGTCTATGCTGGAAGTCGAGAGCTCGGGATGCTGTCGGTGTTGGGGGTGGTGCTGAAGCTGTGGGACGCTGATGAAGAAAATCGAATGCAGAACCATCTATTTTAACTTAATTGGGTTAGAAAGAAGATCGCGGAAGAACCACGAGGAGGAAGTGAGTGTCAGAGAGGGGTGCGACGCAGCCGTCGGTATCTAGAGAGGTGAAGTATCCTGTCCTGATTCCTGTCCTGAAGTCTTTGTCTCCTGATCTATCCCAGGGGACCCATACCAGCCCTTTGGCCAGGGGGCTGATCTTCACACCTTACTTGGTAATTATAAATTTATCGTATTGATAGATGTTATTCTCTCTCTCTGTCCTCTTCTTTCTGAGCATAGTTATTGTCTGGAACTGAATTGCTATTATCTTTTGAAACTTGGTTGAATCGACACTCTTGCGAATGAGGGTGTTTGTACTGAAACGTTTGAGATGGTTCACATGCAATTAATTTAGATAAAGATTCTAAAACTTCCCAAGTCTGTGATTATTTCATTTAATCGAGAAATGTTTAATAAGTTATGTTAATTATCACCATCAACTAGTTCCAACTAATGGTCCATTGACCAGAGGAAAGAACTATTTGATCAGTGAAAAGGTTTAGTTAGGGAAAGAAATAACTAGATCTTGAAGTATGAAAATCATAAACTAAAAGTTCCAGCGGTCTACTTGCTGTTTAGTGGAAGTAAGTTGTATGGGCCCAGGTGAGTATATGGTAGTGGAGTATCTGCTGCTAGTACGCCGCTGGATCAGTTTTCTGGTAGCAGAGTTATGATTATTATTGACAAGTTTGGTGATAAGTATAGATTATTGATTATTGATTTATGTTTAACAAAAAGAGTTAGCGTCCTGTTTTATGTCGTCTGGAAAATTCCCGGAGAATGAATAGCGGGTGGCGATAGAAACCACACTGCAGTGAGGTTACTCGTCTGTTGGAATAACACTGAGAAGCGAAGTAGGGCTGGCAGTGTTAAAATAGGGACTATTTTCTGTATAAATGTGAGAGTGATTGATAGCAAAGAAGTTCGCTAGTGAAACTTTAGCGTTATGTCACCTAGAAAGGGTAACCCTGAAGGAGTAACAGGTTTTTCCAAGCTAGACTGACAGCAAAAGGAGTTTGCTGGTGAAACTTTGGTCTCAAATTTCCCAAACGGGTGACACCGGAGGAGTAGCAGGTTCTCTGGAGCTTTTATGAAGGGTAAGCGGAAGGGTTTTACTCGCAGTGAAAAGAAATAAACTATCCTTTGATTTAGTGGAACAGACAGAGTAGCGAATGTTTTTATGTCGTTAATAACAAAGAATTTTAAAAGAAAATATTGAGAAATAAGTTTTTGTATTACCTTGTAAAGAGAGGGTCAGTTGCCGGAGTGGTACTGACGTCACAGTGAGCCGTGCTGGGATTGGTAGAAACAGCGGGCGTGTGACCGGAGCAGCTTTGTAAAGGAGGGGTCAGTAGTAAGGAGCAGAACTGACGTCAGGAAAAGGCTGCGCTGGCATTGGTCGGATCACAGGCGTGAGCCTGATTTGATTGGATAGCTAGTTAGAAGCCGCGCTAGGATTGGTGGAGAGAAAGACTGTATGCAGGATTTTGATTTGACTGTTAGTGCAAGACGTACAGGTAGAAGATTTCAAGGGTTTGCAGAATACAATTTCCTACATCGTTCTTCAAGAATGTATGGAGAGAAAAGAAAAATGTCATTTCTAAAGAAAATTAAGAATTTCTTTGTAAAGGATAAGCCTCTGTTGACTAGAGAGGGAATTCCTATTCCGCCACCGAAGACACCAGCATCTTTTATGATGATGGAAAGAGGATATCATACTTGCGTGTGGTTGGAAAACTGGAGAGAATATACAAAGGATGATGGAGTGTTAGCATTTCCTAAAGATGGTACGTTTAATGGGAGGATTCTTCAGAATTTGAGATTGAAAATGAATGATTTGGAACCTAGACCTAGGTTAACTCAATATGAGGCTTTGGAAGAATGAGAGATTGAGTCATATGAATGAGAGAAATGCAGAGGTGGAAGGTATAGAGGATTCTTTCCCAGACATTTGCATGAGTCACACGAAGGGCAGATGAAACAATGGAGGAGAGCTATGGTATCAGAAGGTTTATATCCAGTGTTAATGGCTGAAGAACAGTCTGGAGGAAAGTGTAAGGAGAAAACGAAACACATAAACTCAGTAGGATATGGTGAATCAGATGACGAGTTGTTAGAGGATATTTTAATTAAAAATTCACCACCGTATCAAGAAGCAGCTAGTAAGGTTACCCCAGTGCACCAGTAATGGGAATACCATTAACCCCACAGATTTTACATGCGACGTCATATAACAGAGTGTTGCAGGATAATGAAAGAGATGCCTTGAATAAAACTAGAGAAGAATTGGTCCAAAAAATAAGTCAATTAAATTTGAATACTGAAGCTTTGACGGTACCAGTGACCATTGGTCCAGTAATCCCGTTGTATGGAGATAATAAGATTTGCCAGAAACCACAACCTGTGACAATTCCATTAAATAGTCCTAGAAAAGAAATAGTAATTACAGATGATCAGGTTAGCAAAAGTGAGTCAATTATTTCATTAATGGATCTCCCTAATGTGGAACCTTTGACGGAAACTCCAAAGAGAGTTACGCCCATGAATTTGAGAGAAAGAAGACCTTTGGTTCATACTGGAACTGGAGGCGCAACAGTAGTCACCTCTGAGGAAATAGAAAGATGGGCACAGAAAAGAGATAACCAGAACCCAACACCGAGAATTTTAGACATCAGCAGATTGAAAGTGGAATTGGAAGAGATGATGACAGGATGTGTGGGTACAGAAAGATTGAACGCTTACAATGATGAGGGATTATTATTTTTATGTAAGAGTATAACCAGGAGAGCAAGAGTATTTCATGAGAGATTGACTGAAGTTGCTTCAGAGATTGGAATAGACATAGGAAATCAAAGTTGTTACAGAAACCATATCGAGTGGACCCTACTGATAAAGATTTAGAAAGTGTAAATGCTTCTGGAAAGAGATTACAGATAAAGGAATTAATGAACATTTTGCGAAAATGGGGAGACATTGATAAATGGAGAATTAGATGGATAAGAAAGAAAGAGGAAGTACAAGCGAGAGAAGCAGCAGATGCATTTCCAGTAAGAGAATCAAGTAAAGTGGAAAAATTGTGTCCAATGAGAGAGGTTCCTGGAGGTGGATATGTTCATGTTCCTTGGAGTAGACAAGATATTTTGTCATTTACAAATGATTTTCCAAAGCTGAGAGAAAAACCAGTTGAATGGTACAAACAGGTGGAGAGATTTGTGAAGGTTTCAAAGGTTTTATTGAAAGACTTGGATGGTCTATTTGATATAGTGGTACCTGCTGATTTATGGACAGAATGTAAAATTACAATTGACTGGCCTAATGAGGAGTACCCTAGAGATGCAAAAACAGGAGCACCCTCGGAGGAGGTGATGAAAAAGTATCACCAAGTGATTACGTATTTAAAAGGGAAAATTCCTCTTAAAGAAACAGATTGGGTAAAAATAGATAGAACAACACAAGAACCAAACAAATCTGTACATGCATATTACGAAAGATTGTTACAGGTGTTTAAGCAGTATAGCGGTTTTGAGAACATTGGTGACAAGGATATGGGACATTTTGTGTATCGGTTTGTATATGGTTTGAAACCAGAAACCAGTCAGATGATACAGCAGCACATGTTGTGTTGGCAAAGCAAGACAGTGGATGAGATTTTAAAGTATGCGAAATATTGCGGAGACGACATTGAGGCGAGGCGTAGGAGGCTAAAAGAGAAAATGATGTGGGCACAAGTTAAATTGGCAGAACAGCAAGAAGAAAAAACAAATGACCAAAATAATAATCAAGTGAAGGAACAGAGTCAGAATAGTCAAGGAGCGAATGGTAATAAATATAAGGGATGAATGGACAGAGAAGAAGCGAAAAAGAAGTTTCCTTGTCGTGCGTGTGGAAAGCTTGGACACTGGAAGAACGAGTGTAAGAGTACTCAGAATAATAAGAGTAATAATGGGCCAAATCAAAATTTAATCCCACAGATGCAGAATGAAGTACTTATGAATCAGCAGCAGCAGGTAGTTACACCACAATATCAGGTGCCACCAGCTCCTATGTAGGCCTGAGTGGAAAACTACGCTACGCTTGTGTAGTTTGCATAGTTTGCGCAACTACGCGCTATGCGAATTGCACGTAGCACAGTGCAAAAACGCGTAGCGTAGCGGGCATTTTTTGCTTGCTCGCGGTCCTCAACGTCAAGTTGGCGACCGCAAGCGAGCAAAATGACATCCGGCGAGACTTTTTCCTCGTTCGCAATCAGCAACATCAAGTTGCCGATCGCGAGCGTGGAAAATAAACCTCCTGGCGAGATTCTCAACGCGGGAGGTCAGGTTTCTCATTGCGAGTGGTCGCATATGCTCGCGACCGCTCGCGATGAGAAACTATCAGTCTGCGTTGAGAAAACTGCAGCTCGAGTACAAATCTACTCGAGCGGCAGAAAACGACCGCTTGCACTGTGCAAGATGCCGTTTGCAATGATTGCACAGTGCGGACAAGCATCCGGCACTGTGCAATCATTGCGAACAGCATTTCCTACCGCACTACGCAGTTCGCGTAGTGCTACGCGTAGCTCGCGTAGTGCGAAGTGCACTTCGTGTAGCTACGCGTAGCGCTACTACGCGAACTGCGCCCAGGGTTACTCCTATGCCAAATTTTGTGAATCATCAAAGTTTCAGTGCGAACACCGGATTTCAAGGAGAAAGTGGTAAGAATAATAGAACAATTACACAATATTTTTTACAGAATGATGAAGAACATTCAGATGCCGCACAATGACGGTGCCTGAGGGGGGAGGAAGAGGAGTGCATGCTTGGCGCATCCTTGCCGGTAGATCAGTCAGGTCCATTTGTTGATGGGAGAGTAGAAGGTAAAGACATTACTTTCCTATTGGATACTGGTGCTACCAGGTCTACTGTGAGAACAGCAGACATCCCACACCTACCTCTGTCGGGAGAATCAATCCAAGTTGTAGGCGTGTCTACCCAACAGATTAGAACCCCAATCACCAAACCAATGGAGGTGCACATTGGAAACTTCAAAGAAATGCATCGGTTCGTAGTTTGTGATTCCAGTCCTGTAAATCTGTTGGGAAGAGATCTTTTGTGCAAGATGAATTGCACAATCTATTGTACACCGGATGGTGTCGCTTTCCAAACCCCTGATGAAGACGTGGTATACAAGATGATGCTAGCCAAACAGGGAACAGAAGTAGATGAAATGTTTTCACTAATAACTGAGAATGAATTACCAGAAGAGTTGAGAACCACAGTTAATCCAGAAGTGTGGGATTTTACAGGAAAAGACATTGGGCTAATGACAAATATAGACCCAGTTAAAGTGACAGTGAAAGAAGGTGCAGTGTATCCGAACACCCGACAGTATAAGATGAGTCCAGAAGTAAAAGCAGGAATTATTCCAGAGATTGAACGAATGGTTAAACAAAGTATTTTAAAAGAAGTGATGGGTAGTCCCTGCAATTCGCCAATAATGGGACTGAAAAAGCCTAGCGGAAAGTACAGAATAGTGCAAGATTTACGGAAAATAAATAAAGTTGTAGTGCCATGTTGTCCAATAGTGCCAAATCCAGCAGTGATCCTTTATCAGATACCCTGGAATGCAGGTTGGTTTTACAGGTAATTGATTTATGCCAAGCGTTCTTTTCTATTCCTTTGCACCCAGACAGCCAGTATCTTTTACGTTTAAGTTTGAGGATCATATTTACGCATGGTGTCGAGTTCCTCAAGGGTACACAGAGAGTCCTTCAATTTTTAATCAGATTTTGAAAAAGTGGCTAGAATCATTGGTTATGCCTGGAAAATCTGTTTTGGTCCAGTACATTGATGACCTATTGGTGGCATCAAAAACACGAGAAGATTGTGTCACAGACACAATTGCATTGCTGAACCATTTGGCTGAAGGAGGACACAAGGTGTCTCCAGAAAAATTACAATTCTGTCAACGAGAAGTTAGATATTTAGGGCATAAAATAGAAAGAGGAGTTAGAAAAGTGACACCGGAAAGAATAAAAATAATCAAAGAAATGCAATTGCCACAGACTCAGAGAGAAATGAGAATGTTTCTAGGAGTGGTTGGATACTGTAGGCAATGGATTAATGGTTTTTCGATGTTAGCAAAGCCATTAATACAGATGATCCGGAAAAGAGCAAAAGATCCGATTGATTGGAATGATGACTGCATAGAGGCATTTGTGAAATTAAGAAACTTTGTGTGAGGCTCCTGCTTTGGGCATGCCTGATTATTCAAAAAACTTTGCATTGTTTTGCTGTGAGAGAGAAAATTGTTCACTTCCAGTCTTAACACAGAGACATGGATTGAGTCGACGTCCAGTGGCATATTTTTCAGCCACATTGGATCCAGTGGCTTCAGCATTGCCTGGCTGCTTAAAAGCACTAGCTACTACTTGTATGAGTCTGGAGCAAAGTGAGTCGATAGTGATGGGACATCCGGTAAACGTTTTTGTTCCACACTCAGTTGAGATTCTTTTGACAAGAACAAGAACACAACACCTCACCCCTAGTCGATTGACTAAGTATGAAAGAGTGATTTTGGGAGCTGAGAACGTGACTGTGATAAGGTGTACGATTATGAACCCAGCTACCCTATTGCCAGACCCCTGCGATGAAGAAGTGAGAGATGAGAGTGATCATGATTGTTTGGACGTGACTGAGTTATGCACGAAGCCCCGGCCTGATATAAAGGAGACACCTTTGAAAGAGGCTGACCATGAGTTATTTGTAGACGGTTCCTGCCTCAGAACACAAGAAGGAGGATTAAGTGCTGCATATGCTGTTTGTAAAATATCTGGGGTAATTGAAGCATCCTGTTTACCTGGGGTCAAGTCTGCACAAGTAGCTGAATTGGTTGCCTTAACAATGGCATGCAAAAAGGGGAAAAATTGGAGAGTAACCATATTTACGGACAGTCAATATGGGTTCGGGGTTGTGCATGACTTCAGCCAGCTCTGGATGCAGAGGGGATTTCTGACTTCTTCAGGATCTCCTATCAGAAACAGCAAAAATGTGAAGGATTTGTTGGAAGCATTACAATTGCCAAAAGAGATAGCAGTTGTAAAATGCGCTGCACATCGGTCAGGAAATGACTATGTGACTGCTGGCAATAATTATGCTGATCAAGTGGCCAAATACTGTGCCAAAAATACAGTGGCCATAAACAGAAAAATTGAAACGGGTGAAACCAGATGCCAACTTATGTTTTTCTCAGTACCAGAAACATGGGATGAGATTAGACAATTGCAGGAAGAAGTTGAGGAAAAGGAAAAGGAAATTTGGATAAAGGCAGCCTGTACAAAGAGACCACATGATGAGGTATGGGTGTATTTAGATGGAAGACCAGTCATGCCAGATTGTTTGCTTTCAAAAATGGCAAGAGTGTATCATGGAGCAACACACATAGGGAGAGACTCAATGATCAGGCTATTCAGACAGAGTTGGTACAATCCGAAGTTCAGGGTAGTCGCAGAAAGCCTTTGCCAAAGATGCTTAACCTGTCAGCAGCAAAATCCAGGTAGAAAGACAGTGGTAAGCTGGGGAAAGATTGGAAAGGCAGAAGGACCCTTCACTAGACTACAGTTAGATTTTATTGAATTGCCCCCATGCAATGGACTGAAATATATACTTGTCATAGTATGCCTTTTCTCAAGATGGGTGGAAGCCTATCCCACTCGAAGAAATGACAGTCTTACAGTTGCAAAATTGTTGTTGAGGGAGTTAGTTCCACGATTTGGTTTTCCAGTCACTTTGGAATCGGATAGAGGCCCTCATTTTAATAATGAAATAATTCGATTAATCTGTGCTGCATTTAACATTGAACAAAAACTGCACTGTGCTTATCCGTCCAGAGGCTTCTGGAATTGTTGAGCAAATGAATGGCACAATCAAGTCAAGATTGGGAAAGGTGTGTGCATCCACAAAGCTGAAATGGCCAGATGCATTACCTCTTGTATTGATGGGTCTCAGAAGTATTCCAGACAGAAAAACAGGAATGAGCCCACATGAGATTCTCATGGGAAGAGCCATGAGACAGGCATTTATTCCTGGAAATAAACTAATGAGTATAACTGATGATCTGGTATTGGACTATTGCAAAGGATTGGCTGAAATGATGCGTTCTGTCTCTCACCAGGTTGGAGAAGACGCAGTTGAAAGACAGCCAGACCAAGCGCATGATTTGAATCCTGGAGATTGGGTGCTAGTGAAGAAACACGCAAGAAAGTCGTGCCTAGCACCAAGGTGGGACAAACCGCGGCAAGTCATACTAGTCACTACCACAGCAGTGAAGTGTGCAGGTTTGCCCAATTGGATTCATGCCAGCCATACCAGAAGAGTTCCGAGCCCATCAGAACAACAAGAGCAACCACTGACTGAACAGGCTGAAGCGTCAGGAGTTGTAAGCTGTGAGATTGAAGAATCTAGAGTAATAGATTCTGAAAGACAACCATATGACGAACAGCCAAGTACAAGTCAGGAAGAGTGGATACCAGTGATTGAAATAATTGATGATGTTATTGAAACAAGAAGAAGAACAGAACTGAAAAGACAGGAAAGTAGTCAGGAAGAGACAGGGGAAGAAGAACACACTCAGGTGGAAAATATAAAAGACTTACACGAACCTGAGGAGGGAAAAATAGAAGAACACGTTCAGGCAGAAGAAGAAAAGTTTGAATTAAGACCTGAACAGGATCAGATAGAGTTAGAAGAACAGGTTCAGGCAGAAGAAGAAAGGTTTGAAGTAAGACCTGAACAGGGTCAGATAGAATTAGAAGAACAAGCTCAGGAAGAAGAAGAACAAAATACGGTAAGACCTGAGCAGGTGGAAGTAAAAGAAGGTACAAGCACAGAAAACAGAGAATCAGAACAGATTGTGCCTAGAATAAATGAAATAAAAAGAACTTTACAAGGAGATAAAGAAGGTGAAAACGCAGTGCAAATCAAAAGAGTCAGAAAGGGAGACAATTGGCCAACTGGAGTAAAGAAACTAAAATATCACTTGAGAAAATCTGAAAAGAGACCAGAACAAGTAAACGAAGTCACAAGTCAAACACAATCTAAACAAACTTTGGCAAAGATAACTCGAAGAAGTCCAAGATTGAGAAATTTAAACAGGAGATACAAGGCTCCTGAATGGACTTACGTCATACTCGAGGAATTTGAATCCCTAGATCTGACTGATGAAACAGAAGAAATTCATATTGTCCAGATTGATGGAAGCAAATTGAGGCCTCCTTAAAACGAAAAAGAAAAATAAAACTGACAAAGAAAAAAATAAGAGAAAATACATTTTCTCAGAAGTAAAATGGCAGAAATTGAAGTGACCGGAAAACCAAAATGTGGATTAAAAAGAAAGTGTTTTAGATTTTGTTTTTGTAGCATTTTATTAGTAGCATTAGTATGGTTATTCCTAACAGTAGGAGTACCTTTGTTAATGAAAACAAGTGACAAGAATAATACAGATACTAACGTTAAAGTGGATAGAATAAAAGAAACTGAAATAGAAATAGGGGTAGAAGATGAAGCAAACTATCATAATGAATCAGACTATAATACGTCTTCTAATGTGTTTATTAAATTGTTATTTCAATATGTTAGTACTATGGAGATTAATAATTGTTACGTGTGTATGAAGTTACCCTCATCAGTATCAGAAGGGATGACGTATCACCATATACCTTTAACGTATGGTGTGTCATGTAGTATTTTATCAAGTTTATTTTATGCTACAGGGAGACTTCAATATTTTTATTCAGATATAGATGTAGTATTTTCAGAATTACCTATTAGAAAGAATATGAATCCAGTAGTTAGTAGTAAAAATGCACAGTGTATGGGTGAATTTTTCTTAACAATGAGTTCAATAGATTTAGTTCAGGCACATAAAGATAATCTCACATGTACATTAAGAAAAGAAGAAAAAGATTTTTGGGATTTAGTAGAAGAAAGGAGACAGGATTTAATAAAGAAGGCAACTGAACAGAAAACCCATGTACCTCCATGGGTTGGGAAGGAGGGAATCTATGCTAGTGGCAAGGCTCATGCTGCGATGTCCCTGGATTTTGTGAAAAGGGGAAAATTCTACCTCCATAGATTAAAGACAGATTATAACAATAATTACATTGGTTCCAGTGAGTGTGAACACAACTTCCTAATTCTAGGAGGGTGGGGACTAAAAGGGGGAACTGATCCTGTGTTTCCAGGAGTGTATTATGTTTGTGGGAGTAACGCCTATTATAGGTTACCTGCAAGATGGTACGGGAGCTGCTATTTTGGAATAGTTTTTCCAAAGATTTATCATGTAGATAAAATCAGTGGAACCAATGGAAAATCTAATGGACTAACACATAGAAGAAGAGCTACTTTTTCTGAAATTGTAGGAGACATTTTTAGTGCACTGATACCCTCAGTTGGAGTCATTCTTAATTCACAGAAAATTTGTAAGTTATCAACCATAGTTGATCGTCTTTCTACAGATACTGCAGGAGGATTCTTAATGATTAACACAGAAATGGTTGCAATCAGGTCTATGGTTTTACAGAACCGTCTTGCTCTTGATATATTGTTAGCAAAAGAAGGTGGAGTCTGTGGCATATTGAAAATTCAACATTGCTGCACTTATATTCCGGACAAGAGCAGAGAAATTAAAGGATATATTGAAAACATTACAAGAATGCATAAAGACTTGACCCAACTGGAGGTTGACAGTGTGTGGGGAAGACTAACAAAAAGTATAACATCAATAGGGAAATGGTTTGTTGATTTTGGGAAAGGTTTTCTAGGTCAAATAATAATACCATTAGTTATGATAATAACAGTAGTGATGATAATAATGATTACATATAAGTGTTGTAGAAGAGGAAGGAAAGAGAAAGTACATTTTGAAAGAAAAGGAAAGGGACAGAAACGAAAAAGAAAATATGATGAAATACAGCTGGAAGAAATGAAAGGCAGATTATACAAGAAAATGAGGGATTTAGAAGGAAACGAGTTGATTGATGAAAAATTGAGAGGAGAAATAGAGAAAACTGAGAAGTGCTAAAGTTGGTATCTGGGATGGGATGGGTAATTTTGTGATGGCTTAAGATGCCATCAGAGAGGGGATTGATGGAGCAAGGACTCGTAAATGAGACTTGCTCGGAAGCAATCCTTTCGTTTTAACTCATTAACGAATTACTAACAACGTGTTTGTAATTAATAATTCGCATTTAGAAAAAGACACGCGGGACAGTGAAGCTTGCCTATGTGTTTACTAACTGCAATAACATGAACGAAGGACTAGAACGCACTTTAACAAGGGATCTTTACTGCGCATGCGTCTACTACATCTACGTAGTATGACGTACTAATGCTTGGAGGGAAAATCTTGCGCCTGCGCAATAGACGATAAAATGGCCGCTTGAAAGCTCCCATGCATGGCACCTGCTTAGCTGAATTAGAAAAATAAGTTTCATACTAACGCAAATGCAGAAAGGGTAATAATAAATAGAATGGGTTAGAGTAGAGGTTGGTGGTGTACAGTGAAACCATTTATTTTTGAAAATAACATTTCTTCTTTTGACTTTATTATTAGTGCGCATTTGGGCCTCTACACTTGTCTGAATTGAGCTGACTGATTTGACCCTACGCATGCACACCAGAGAGAGAATAAAGAAAGATGAGTAAGGACTTGTCACGCGTCCAAGGCCAGCGAAGATGTGCCCTGGGAACATGAGGGTGAAGAGTTCATATGAAGGAGCTTTATTCATGACATCGCAACATTTTGTATTAATAAAGTTTGGAGATGTATGGGAAAGGAAATGATTTAATAAAAGTTTGAGGGGAGGGGTTTGAAACAATGGTTTAATGAAATAAGTGAAATGTAAGCATGGTGTGACGATCATCCCCCTCGCCTGTCCAATCAGAGTTAGTATTTTGTGAAATTGAAACATTAATGGGTGGTACATGGTTATGATAAAGGTATAATTGAGGTAGTTTTAGTTAGTTAGAGAGATGATCTGCGGAGGCTGATGGTGAGCAGACAGCGTGGAGAAGCGTCTATGGCTAGAAGTCAGAGCTCGGGATGCTGTCGGTGTCTGGGGGTGGTGCTGAAGCTGTGAGACGCTGATGAAGAAAATCGAATGCAGAACCATCTATTTTAACTTAATTGGGTTAGAAAGAAGATCGCGGAAGAACCACGAGGAGGAAGAGAGTGTCAGAGAGGGGTGCGACGCAGTCGTCGGTATCTAGAGAGGTGAAGTATCCTGTCCTGATTCCTGTCCTGAAGTCTTTGTCTCCTGATCTATCCCGGGGGACCCTTACCAGCCCTTTGGCCAGGGGTTGGTCTTCACACCATACTTGGTAATTATAAATTTATCGTATTGATAGATGTTCTTCTCTCTCTGTCCTCTTCTTTCTGAGCATAGTTATTGTGTGGATCTGAATTGCTATTGTCTATTGAAACTTGGTTGATTGAATTGACACTCTTGCGAATGAGGGTGTTTGTACTGAAACGTTTGAGATGGTTCACACGCAACTAATTTAGATAAAGATTTTAAAACTTCCTGAGTCTGTGATTATTTCATTTTAATCGAGAAATGTTTAATAAGTTATGTTAATTATCACCATCAACTAGTTCCAACTAATGGTCCATTGACCAGAGGAAAGAACTAATTGATCAGTGAAAAGGTTTAGTTAGGGAAAGAAATAACTAGATCTTGAAGTATGAAAATCATAAACTAAAGTTTCCAGCGGTCTACTTGCTGTTTTAGTGGAAGTAAGTTATATGGGCCCAGGTGAGTATATGGTAGTGGAGTATCTGCTGCTAGTACGCCGCTGGATCAATATCATCACCATCCTCAAATTTAGGGACAATACCTTTGGGGATTTTAGGATCATAAGATCATTCCTTTGCTTGATTTTTTAAGTTGCTGCCACCATTGATGGGTCCTAGGCCCATCTCTGCTCTCTCTTTTTCCAGAGATGGGAGCCTAGTCTTTAATTCCAGTCTTTTGGTCAACCTTGCTAAAAGGTTGTCCTCCTCAGTAAAGTTGTCCTCACTGTCTGATATAGAGTTAGCCCTTCCTCCTGGTTCTTATTTGCTTCGCTTTGCAGAGAAGCCTTAACTCTATAACCTTTAGGTTGAAGTAAGGGGTGTGGTGAGGCTTCTCAGCCTTCTTCTCTGGGTTGCACATTATTATACTAAAGTGAGGTTTCTTTTTAGTAGACCTACAACAATTCTAATTAGATCCCCCCCCTAACTTCAGTGACTTTTAAGTTTCTAAAATAATTTAGTACAGGAACTTAACACAAGGCCTTAACAATACTTTTAGACATTTGAAAAATAGTCAATTAGAAAAATGAGTTGTACTAAAGTAAATTTTTGGATTCTTGTCAGGTGATCAGGGATTGACAAAGTTAGTCCAAAAAATGCAAGGCTTTACATCCCACTGCTGATCCACCAATGTAGGAAGCTGCCTCTGTACATACAACACCAAAGAAATATATATTGTGCACAGAGTCCAGGGAGTCCCCAGAGGTATAGCAGAGGCTAAATTAGATAAGTGCTAACAGCTCTATTTGTTGTAGTGTGGGCAAGCAGTTAGGCTTATCCAGAGGGTGTGTCAAGCATTCATTGTATTCACTCAATCAAGAACTGATTACACACACTCAGAGCAGAATCCAGACCAATTAGGTAAATATAAAAAAGGCATACTTATATTTTATTTCTAGAACCAAGCAGAAATTGGGCAGGAAAGTGAAATATATTCTAAAATGAAGACTTTACAAGGAAATGCAGTTGTGGTTGAATTTGCAATAGTTACAGGTTTGTATTGGGTTTTATTAGAAATGGGGGTCTCTAGTTGGCAGAGGTAGGTACCTTTGTCCAAATAGGGACCCTTGCTTCTAGTCAGGGTAAGGGAGATACACTTCTAAAATAGCCCCTGCTCACCCCCTTCGTAGCTTGGCACGAGCAGACAGGCTTATCTCAGAGGCAGTGTGTAAAACATTTGTAAACACATACAAAAATACAGTGAAAACACTACAAATGGACACCACGTCATGTTAAAAAAATAAGTAATCTTTATCTAAACCAAAAAGACAAAAATCCACAATACAGTAATAAAAATATGACTTTCAAATGGTAGAAATAGTTCAGTTTAAAGCAAATTGCAGATGCAACACTTTACACACAAAGTACCTTAGATGCGTTGTGCACCCAAAAAAAAGGGTACCAGGGAAGGTGATGCATCGGTTCCTTACACTCAGGGACGGTGGTGCATCAGTTCCTTGCTCCAGGGGAGGTGATGCGTCTGTTCATTACTGCTGCGCAGGGGAGGTGATGGGTCAGTTCCTTACCAGAGAGGAGGTGATGCGTCGGTTTCTTACTGCATGGGGAGGTGATGTGTTGGTTTCTTACTGCGTCCCCCAATGATGCGACAGACCTGGCGCCTCGATGCGATGTGACGATCCAGGACGATGCATGGGTTCTTGCAGCTGCACAGCAGGGCTTGCGTCGGAATTGGTGCGGTGATCTCGGACTTTGGAGACTGGTGCACTCGATGTGGCGTGCGCGATTTCTCGAGCCATGGGCAGGCGCTGCAACGGTTTCTTCGGCGATGCGTCGGAAACAGGTGCGGGTGCGTCACACTTCTCACTGTTGCTTTTCCAGCTCCCCACAGCCAGAACAGCTACAGGCACCTCTTGGCAGGTCACAACTCCCAGCAAGGAAGTTCAGGGGAGCTGGGGTGAAGTCTTTGTGTCCCTGAGACTTCAGAACAGGAGGCAAGCTCTTCTTCAAGCCCTTGGAGATCTTCCTCAAGCAGGAGACACAGCAAACAGCAAAGTCCTTTTCCCTTTCCTTGGCAGAAAGTAGCCACTGCAGGCTGACCCCAGGCAGCAAACAACACTGGGCAGTATTCCTCCTCGGTTTCTCCAGCTCTTCTCCTTGGCAAAGGTTCCTCTTGATTCCCAGAAGTGATCTAAAAGTCTGGGGTATGGGCCCCTCTTTTTATACAGTAAAATCCTTTGTTCTCTGTGGCAGAGAAGCTCATTGCCCAGCCAAAACCAGTTATGTCCTCTCTGGTGCACCTTCCTCGAGACACCATTGTCCTTGGCAGACCAGGCCCATTCAGGTGTGAAAGAAATCTCCTCCCCTACTCTGCATGCAGCCCAGGTCTATTCAGCCCAGCCCTGACTCACCCTGGAAAGGCAGAACACACCTCAACCTCCCAAGTGGCTGTCTGAAAAGAATGCACATCCCCAGCCCCTGTCACTCCAAAGCCAGACAATCAATACACAACCTAGCAGAGGCATACTGGATGGTTAGGCAAGAAAATACCTACTTTCTAAAAGTGGTATTTTCAAACCCAGAAGGTAAAAATCACCCTCACTAAAAGTTGCATTTCAACATGCTGAGTTCAGGCATATATAACTTTATTTTCCAATCTTGTTCCCATGGGCAGTTATGCTTATACGATGTTATGAGCAAACTCCCCATTCTGTTCTATGGGGACAGATAGCCTTACAATAGTGAAAAACAAAATCTGAAGTATTTCACTATCAGGACATGCTCACACACATCAGGTCATGTCCTACCTTTCACACACACACTGCACCCTGCCCACAGGGGTACCTTGGGCCTACCTTAGGGGTGACTAACATGTAAGAAAAGGGAAGGTTAGGGCCTGGCAAGTGGGTGCACTTGCCAGGTCGACATGGCAGTACTAGACTGCACACATGCATCGCAATGGCAAGCCTGAGACCTTGTTGCAAGGCTGCTTGTGTAGGTGGCACAATCAGTGGTGCAAGCCTACTAGCAGCATTTGGTTTACAGGCCCTGGGCACACACAGTGCATTGTACTAGGGACTTAACAGTAAACCAAATAAACCAATCATGGAAACATCAATCCATAACAACAATTGACAAAGGGAGCACTTGCACTTTGGCACTGAACAGCAGTGGCAAAGTTTCCAAAGCATCTAGACCAGCAAAACGAAGTCCAACATACAGCAAAAACACAGGCGGCAAAGGCAAAAATACAGGGGAAACCCACGCCAATGATGCCAGGTCTAACAGGTTTCAAAACATTTCAAATTACACAGTAATTACTTTTGGAATACTTTTAGATTACTTTTGGATTACATCAACTACTCAGGGTGGTATGTTTAGATACCACCCAAAGCGTTTAGATACCACTTACAAAGGTAAGTAAGACTTTTTAAGGTTTTCAATGTAGTTACTTTTCTTTCAAACAAAAGTTCAGTTCAACAATATTTTTGGGGACAAATCATTACAAAATTGGTACTTATGGGGAAAAGAAGGTTATCGGTTTGCAGGTAAGTAAACGATCTGCAAGAATAGTTTTTGTGGGTTAGAACCCATGTTCCACATGGTTCAGATTGACACTCAAATTTCCCCACCAGCGGCACTGGGACAGCCCAATGCAGAATGCAGGGGCCCAATGTTAACCAATGGGGCTAAGGGGGCCATCAGTCAGGGGCTGCTTACGAGCAGGCCACATGGGTGTGGGAGCAAAGCTCCTGGGGTTAAGATCAGCACTGCAGGGGCTGACAACCAGCACATGAGCTTCACTTCCAGCAGCACAAGAGGGGCCGGGTGCAGAGCGCCAAGGAGACGTCGGGGACCCTGTGGATTCCAATGGAGACCTTCGGTTCGATAAAGATGCTGCAGGCTCGAGCAGGGAGACTTCCTAAAGGTGACCACTGGCTGGAGAGGTAAGGTGGGTGCCTGAGGCCGTGGGGCATTGGGTGCAGGGGTGTCTTTTGGTGTTGGGTCGTCTTACCAGCTCTGGTCGCGGTCCGGGGACCTTTCAGGTTGAGGCTTTAGGCTTCGTCTTGAAGCTTGAGGGAGGTCGGGATCACCAAATCCCAGGTCAGGATTGCTGGGGAGATATCCTCTGGGTGTTGGGCCAGTTAAACTCAGGCCATGGGCGTCGGATGCAGAGTGGTGCAAAATCGCTGAGCCACTTGGATCCGGATTCTGTGGATGAGTCTTTGTTTGAGCAAATCCGGTGCTCACCAGAGACAGAGTCAGAGTTGGGACAGGCCAGTAGGGCTGGGACAAAAGCAGTAGGTGTCCTCTTCTTCCTGGGTCAGAACGGCTCTTCGGTTCTTCTTCTTTCTTCCTCAAGTCTGAGGAGGCAAGGTTCAGGGTTGCCCCTAAATACTAAACTTAGGGGCATTGCAGGGGTGTGCATGTGCCTCCTCCTAATTGGCTGGGTCCGCTCATCTTCAAGATGGAGGGGACTGAGATGTGTGCTTCCCCTCACCTCCCCCACCTAAGGGGTGGGGTTGACAAAGGTGGGCACACTTCTCCTCCTAGCTTGGTTTTCCCACTAATTCTCCTGCCCGAAATGGGGGCCAGAACCAGTAGGAGCCAGTTTCTGGGGGCTGCAAAAGGCAGGGACAGCTCACAAAGGCAGCAGGTCTTTGAAGCTTCCCCTTCGTGGACCCAACCCATCCTGGGGGAGGAGGCATGACACCTCTGCCCAGGATGGGTTTTGTTTCTGTACCCAGGAAGCGGAGACTCTCTTCCCAGGGGTCCAGAAATCTGTCTGGCAGTGGCAAATGGCAGGAAGTCATTCAGGAACCACACCAAGGCTGGTCGTTTTTCAGGGGGCATCTCTAAGGTGCCCTCTGCGTGCATCTGGCATTAAATCCCACACTGGCATCAGTGTGGGGTTAATGTGCTGAAAGGTTTGCTACCAAACTTCCCAGGTGTCAGTGAAGCCATTATGGAACTGTGGAGTTCGTAATGACCAACCCCCAGACCATATACGCTTTATAGCTTCACTACATTTACAATGTCCAAGACTGTACTTTGATACTGTAGGGGTACAGTGCTCATGCAACTGTACCCTCACCTGTGGTCTAGTGAACCCTGCTAGAGTGGTGACTTACCTAGGCCACAAGCAGTGGAAGGCCTGGCACACAGGGGTGTGTGAAAAAAAGAATGTTTAGCCTGCACTAGACGTACTCAAAACTATAGAATTGAAACAATGTATTTCAACTGTGTGCTGCCTTGTGATGGGACCTGCTCATGTCCCTACGTAAATATGCTGAAAAAGGTGTACAGGTATTGTGCACCCAACACAATGCGCACAACTCAAGACCCTTACGGTTCATTCAAGCATATGCAAATTTCATCAGGCTCAATAAAGTAAATCAAGCATTTATTTATGCTTTATGCAAAATGAATAATTCTTATTATTCTTTTCAGTTAATATTAACCGTGGGCGGTGAACTACGCTCCGCTCGCGGAGTTTGTGGAGTTTTCTGCACTCCGCATTACGCGGGTCTCACGGAGTGCAGAGACATTTTTGCTCGCTCGCGTTCTCAACGTCAAGTTGGCGACCGCGAGCGCGCAAAATCAACATCCCGGCGAGATTTTTCCATGTTCGCGATCGGCAACATCAAGTTGGTGAGTGCGAGCGTGGAAAATAAACCTCCCGGCGAGATTTCTCAACGCAAGGGGGTCAGGTTTCTCATTGCGAGTGGTCGCGTATGCTCGCGACCGCTCGCGATGAGAAACTGCCCGTTCGCGTTGAGAAAGCTGCTGCTCGAGTAAAAATCTACTCGAGCGGCAGAAAACGACCGCTTGCACTGTGCATGATGCCGTTTACAATGATTGCACAGTGCGGACAAGCATCCGGCACTGTGCAATCACCGTGAACAGCATTTTTCTATCGCACTACGCTGCTCGCGTAGCTCCGCGTAGCGCAGTGGAGTTGTTTTACCGCTTTGCGTAGCGCCTGTAGCGCAACTCCGTGAACTACGCCCAGGGTTAGTTAATATACAAAGTAATCAGCCTTCATTGAAAGCATTTTGTTCATGGCAAACAATGTTACATCATCAACAGTGTTACATCACATTGCTTCATGTAGTAACAAAATTTCAGTTGAGTTCATGCTTCATTCCCAATGCATTTCGGGTGTGAACCCTTCTTCAGGGGATCTGTAAAAGGTAACATATGAACACTTATTCTAAAACCATCCAGGAACCATTCAATTACAATTTAAAAACGCAGCTGCGCTGTGACTGAAAGTGTGTCAACTCATGTTCAAAGAGAACAGAAAGTCCTCATGCCGATTGGTCAAACATGAAAGCAGAATACAAAAATGAGAAATCCTGCGTGTTCCAACTCAACACATGCGCGTGGTATTTAAATGAATCATGAATTTTCCCATGCGTGAAACTCATCCCAAGAAAAGTAGTGCTTAAAGATACATGCAACAATGTAAAACCACACGAGATGCCGACAGACCCCAGATCGCAATAAACAAAATACTATACATCACGTGTGCCAGGCGTGCTCTAAAAATATTGCACATACCAAAATAATACGGATAACCGTTAGTTTCCAATCTATATGTATTGATGCGTGCTGAAGGCTGTTTATAAGGTGGAATCCAAGCATAAATGTACTGGCTGGGAATGCAGATGCTTACAACCCATGCTGTGCCGCTATTTACTTACTTAAAAGTCGACGTGTTGAAGACAACCGCTACGTGTATGTCCTCGAATAAAGCAAAGTACCCAACACGGAGCCTGTAACAATACACATTCAGGGCTCAATATTCTGCCCTCGTTAACTTCAAAGTTCCATAGTTCTACGAACTCAAAAGCATTACCCCTCAATCCAAATGTTCCCGCCAACCGCGACTTGCCATGCACCTTCTTTCCCAGCATGCAATGTCGTGAACACCGAACAGGCACATCTTATGACGTATGCCCATTAGTGAAACTAAAAAGCAGACTAAGTGCCCTTTTTAGGAAAAAATTCCCAACCTAACTTTTCTCCTGTGATAGGAGAACGAGAATATAAAAGTGAATTTTTAAACGGTGTAAACAAGAACGAAACACAGAAAGCCGAATTCCTGAAATATCTGCTCTTACTTAAACATGTGTCTCCTAAATAAGTAAAGAGGAGGAAGCGCTCTACCTAAAATCAAGTATTTTGAACATGAGTTGGAAATGTCTACAAAAAATCTGACAAAATTAATCGATGTAAGAATCTCAACAGAAGTTACAAATAACTGAAAACGATATAAATTCAAACAACAAATGCAATACAGTCTAGACCAGTAGAGAATAATTGTTCACCATACTCAAATTAGTTTAATGTGTGACTAAATCCCTCCAGATACAATCAACACCACTGTAAAGTATTAAATTATGCAATTTCTTAGTCCAAGCAGTTTCCCTCTGGTCTGACAGTTTGTGAATATCTGTGTGTGTTGTAGGGATGAGTCTTTCAAGAACGGTGAAACGTAATTGTGGTATGGTGTGCTTGGTGTCTACCCAATGTGCAGCTAAACACACATTTCTGTTCTTCGTTCTAATCATGCTTTTGTGTTCTGTTATTCTGATTGTGATTTTGCGTGATGTTCTTCCCACATATGTTAAACCACATGGGCATTTGATGGCGCAAATCACCATTTCAGAATTACATTTGGAAGAATGCTTCAGTGTCAATTTCTTGCCAATTTGTCGGTGGGTGAACGGATTGCCTACTATAACGTTACTGCATTGGCTACAATTGAAAAATTCATGCCTGTGTTGTTGTTCTTCTTATGTGAAGGTTTGTTCTTGAGAAGTTCCTTTAGATTTTTAGAACGCGAATCTGCAAACAGTGGTTTTGCTGTGAAAAGGTCTTGGAAATCAGGTTCCTGCTCCAATATCTCCCATCGTTGCAGTATAATACGTTTGATGGCTGGAGAATTCATGGAATTCTCTAATACGCACACCTCTCTTTGTTGAGGAGATGTGGTAGATTGTTGTAATAAATTTGTTCTTGCCATGTTCTGGACTTTATCTCTTGCTTCATCCAATACCTTCAGGGGATAGCATCTTCTGGTATATTGTAAATATAAGTTTTGTATGGCTTCTTTGCACATGGTTGGTTTAGAAGTAATTATTTTAATCCTGATGAACTGGGATAACGGTAAGTGTCTTTTTAAGGATGGAGGATGAAAACTTGTGAAGTGAAGGGCATTGTTCTTGTCTTTCGGTTTTAAAAAAACACTGGTTTGTAACCCTTTTTCTGTCAGGTTGACTCTTCACTTTTTCCTGCACCAAAACATGCAGCCTGCAATGGCGGTGTGTAAGTGTTAAGGTACAGGGCCCCTAAGGGTGGCACAACAGGTGCTGCAACCCTTAGAGGCCTTCTCTGGCCACCGTGCCCATGGTACCTTTTACAAGGGGCTTACTTGTGGCCAGAGATGTGCCAATTGGGGGGTAGGAAGGTACAGCTTTGGGAAAGAACACAGGCCCTGGGAACCTGATTGGCAAGGACTTAGGGCACACCAAGTCAAAGTGTATCATGTGTCGAGCAAAAAGTGTGGGGTAACCATGCAAAAAAGTGCACTTTCCTACAGTATCACAAATAAAGAACAAAACGGCAGACCTAGGTCACGCACATCTAAACCATGTACAATAATATTAACAGGTGGTGCAATCTGTTCCTGAACCCGCCGTTCCAGGGCCCAAAGGGAGGTCAAACATCAGCTGTGCTGGTTACCATGCCGTAAGACGCTATCAGACGTTATATCGGACTTAAATTGAACCTGCTTACCTTGCGTTGCTGAGGATATTTCCCATAAGCAGAGTATTTTCGCCTAATAATACCATACAAACTCGGAGAAATATTGGTATTGAGATACCCCCACACACAGTACGATTAAGGCAGATTGCGCCTTTTTTCGTTTCTATCTTTGCGTTACATATATTAATTGGACATCGCAATAGCCCTGACGAAGTTCCCTCTGGCTAATATGGTAACGAAACGCGTTGGCTGTGTGCCAGTTTTTAAGAATTGATTCAATAAAGGAAGTGATTGTGTGGAACAAAAAAATTATCTCTGGACAACGAGTCCACCTTCCATCTTCTCTCAAAAAACACTTTCCTACAGTAGTTGGGTCATTTCCATCTGGCCTGTCAGGTAGACCAATACTGTGGATATTATTTTGACTTGAACGTCTGTCTGCATCTTCCAGTCTGGTCTCTGCAATGCATAGCCATTCCAAAATAGATTGTGTTTGTTTGGGCAAATCCTGTTTAACAGGCTGTATTTCTTTGATGGCCAGTGCGTTAGTATTGATCCGTTCTGACAGCTTGTGTTGTGTTCTTATAGGAGAGCCAGCTAATTGGTCAGGGAGTTCAATTTGCCCTCAAATGCTGTGTGGGAATCCACTATTGCCATTAGGTTTAAATCCAGCTTATCCAGGGGCAGATATGTCCTGTGAGAGGGGGTCTGTAGTGGTGAGGAAACAGCAGTCAAATCCATGATGTTGCGTTCAGCGGTCCCAAATCCATAAAGGTTTGATCCAGGGTTCTAGTAGGTTTAACTGTGTGGTGACCAAGGGTGTCCCTCTGTTTACCCATTCATCCAAGGGAGGCCAGTGGGGAGCTTGAGGGAGTATCTGAGATAAATGAGCAACAGTCCGTGGTTGCACAGTACAAAGGCCCATTTCACCCACTGATGGCCGTCCGTATACATGCCAATGTGGGGGCATGAGCAGCCCAGGAGCCCAAGAGCCTTAGATCGTAACATGGCAGCCAAAGGCCAGTGTGGAGAGGCTAATGACAGGGGCCCCAGCATTTGTGGTGTTGTACCTCCTGGTTTGCGGTGTCCGATATTGAGGTGATGTTCTTTATGGAGCTTCTTATTTGCAGCCTCCCTGCAAGAAGAGGTGATGTGAGGAGCTCCAAATAACCCCACAGTAGACTGCCCCAGCACATCAGCCATTTCAAGAGAAAGCGGCCCTAGTAACAAGATTCCGGTGCGGGATAGATGAAGAGGCAATGAAAACACAAAAAATATGTACGGCAGAGCAAGGAACGAAAAGAGAAAGATAGAACATATGTTGTTTCATAATCTTACATAATCTTACAGAAACAATCAGGAATCCAGAGTTTTGAATGTCACAGTACTTCTGCCATGCTTACGAGAAAAGTCATTCTTTATGGAAGAGGAAACCTCACACACATAATAGTATCATGCTTCATCATCGATATCCTCTCCCCACCCTGGTAGGTCAGTGCCACCAGGGCGGACTTAACCTCCTCGAAGACTTAAAGAAAGGAGGGAGGTCTTAGATAAAAACTACTGGACAAAGCGGGTTCCAGACTTACTGAAAATACCTCGGGGTTCCTTGGTATTTCACTTTTATTGGTGAGAGCCCAGGTATATCTAAAAAAAAAAAATGAGCGGGTATACAGAGGATTATGGCTCAGACCCACCTCTTATCTGCCAACATGTTTCTGCCCATCAATTATAGCCTAACAGGTCTGAGGCATTCTTCATGGCTTATGGATCCCTTAACTAGCCTCAGTGGCTCTAATAGCCACATAGACACTTGCTGCTATAAAGTGTAAGCTACCTTTATCCCAGCTGAATCCTACCTGATACTGGATCTAGTTTAATATGTTAACCTTAGACTTTACTGGATACTGGCTTCCTGGTCAAGGAGGGGGTGATGCCCTTCTTCAAAAGGTACACCACACGGGGTTACCTACATATAACCGCTCCCGACTACTGGTACAGAGGGGTAGGTGAGGAGGCAGACAGCACAGGTGGGAAGCCACACACTTCCCAGATGGGAGCCCTACAGGATCAGCCCATGCAAGCCTCAGGGTAGAGCAGTGCAGGAGCTGTCGGTGCCAGAAAGGTCTGTGTCCTCTGTGGTGCAGCATTTGCCTGGCGTGGATCAGGTAGCTATCCTGGCACACATGGAAGAGGGACCAGGGTTCAGAGGGAAGACCAGATGCCAAATCCCAAGTGGCTGCATTGTTTAGGCCAGGGCAGATCAGGTCAGCCAAGTCTCGCCAAAAGTAGGCCTTGATGAATCGGGGCCGCAGCGGAGGTTAAATGTCTTGGTGTGAGCAGCCCCAGGCCCCTGCCGCCCGCAGAGGCTGTTGGCTCCTGTGGCATGCAACAGGCCCTCCGATCTCGCTGTAGAGGAATCAGAAGCTGAGCAGGGTCTCCCAGCTCTGCTACACTTCGGCCACTAGCTTCGGTGGTCAGGCCAAGCCCCCAGCACTTCTGAGTTGTCAGCATTTAACCCTGCACTTACCAATTGGGTACTAGTCTTTTTAAAGTAAAAATGACAATGTGGCGTTTTTACTGTCAGGACATGTAAAAACACATGTCCTATTTTTTATAACACAGCACCCTGACTTAGGGCTCATAGGCCTGCCTTAGGGGTGACTTATATATATTATAAAGGAAGGTTGGTGCTTTGCCATTACTTTAAATGACAAAGTTGAGTTAGCAGTTTAAAGCTGCTCTACCAGTCTCCAGTGGCAGGCTGAGACCATACTTTACTTTGTCACACTCATGGCGGCACAATATGTGCTGCTGTCCACAAGAGACACTTTAACTTACAGGCCCTGGGTAGCCTTGTTAACATATACTAGGGACATATAAAAAAGGTAACCTATGCAAGCTATGTGGTTCGGCTGCCACACATAGGTCATGCTTGACCTATTTGCCCATGAGGGGGAAGGGGTGGGACGGGGGTGGTCCTGAGGGTGGGGGGGTGGGGTTGTAGGGGGGTGAGGGTATGGCACAGCACAGCATGGTATCTGAGACATATGGTCAAACATATGAAGAACAACAAGACACTGGAAAGGGGAAAGCTAGGAATTAAAATAAAAATCTCAAAGATGAATTTAAGGGATAATTGGGCCGGCCTGCAGTTTGATGTTCATTAATGGGTTTACGAATAGCCTCAATTAATGTCTGTGGCTTAAACGATCAGGCTAAAAGACAGCGGGTGGCAGCGATACTGAGAACAATGCGTTTAGATCTTCTATGTCTTCAAGAGACTCATATAGAGGGCACAAGAGGTAGTCTCATGGAACAGCTTGGTTTTCGCCTCATCGCACACACTAGGCAAGGGACCAAGACTAGAGGGGTCGCCATACTCTCTAGACGCAGTGATATAATAGTCAGGAGGAAGCTAGAGGATAAATGGGGTAGATGGGTGTTAGTGGAGTGTACAATATTGGGTGTGACGCTTACTATCTGTTCTGTGTATGGCTCGACTGAGGATGACCCCGATATCTTTGAATTTTTAGACCTAGAACTAGCCTCCTGGCCTGTACCAGTTATTATGTGTGGAGATTTTAATATAAACGGACTGGGTGGACTATGGACTGAGACTGGGGATAGGTATGCGGGCCGGAAGAAAAAGGTGTTTGCTGCAATTTCCAGCCTAGCCCGGAACAACTTATTGGTTGATTTGTGGGCCAGATTAAAGCCTGATGATCCTGGCAGCACATATTATTCGGCTCCACACAAGTTGGTTGTTAGACTCGACTACTTTTTTATTTCTAACCAATTAGCCCCCGGTGTCAGATTGAGAAGCTCCCCGGATTATCTCAGATCACAACCCATTAGTGTTAACAATGGATATTCCAATGGGGGGGAGACCAGAGCGGATATGGACTTTTGAGAGAGGTCTCCTGAAAGATCCCGGATATCTAATTCACATGAAGGAATGGATTATGGGTTTTATGGATATTAACAGAAACAGCGCTAGCCCAGGGGTAGTCTGGGATGCACTTAAAGCTGGGGTGCGAGGTGAGACGCTTAGTTACAGTTTGCATAGACAGAAGCGAGAGGCACTGCTTGAGGAGCAGATGTGTAAGGTAATAACGGAAATAGAAGAGGAGCTGAATGTGGCGATCGCTTCGGGGGCACCACTCGATACTATTCTGCTTAGATTGGCCTTAGCCAAATTCGAAGCTCAGGGCTGCATTGCTTCTAAGGCAGCAGCAACTTTTCTCCCAAGAAAGGAGCAATGCTATGAGTTTAGTGAACGGGTCGGGCACACATTAGCTGTGCGCATAAGGCAGAAAGATGCTGTTGGAGAGATTAGGGAAATAATGGACGAATGTGGGATTATAGTCAGTGATTCAATAGGGATCCGAGAGATATTCAGGCACTTTTATGCCAAATTATATAATGAAGAACAGGTGCAGGATCCCCTCCTAGTACAAAAGTATCTTAATGAAATTTTAGTACATCCAATTGCCGACGAGGACAGGGAGGCATTGGAAGCTCCACTGACAGCAGAAGAGATCTATGCCGCCTTAAGCAGCCTCCCCTCGGGCAAGGCAGCAGGGCCTGACCAGATACCGCTAGAATTTTATAAAACCTTTCTAGAAGTAATCGGACCTGATCTTGTGGAGATAATATCTCAAGCCCAATTAGGTAGCTCTGTTCCAGCAACATGGGCCGGTGCAGATATTGTAGTCTTTTTGAAAAAGGGAAACCATTCAGAGAACCAGGGTCATATAGGCCAATAACACTTATGAACTGTGATGCTGAAATCTTCTCTAAAACTTTGGCGACCAGGTTAAGCAACATAATTAGTAAGATGGTTAACCCCAATCAGCATGGCTTTATTCCAGGGAGAGGCACAACGCAGCATGTTCGCCGGGCTATAACCCTGTTTGACGCGGCGGAAGTCTGAGGGGACCCCATGGCGGTTATGCTAATGGACGCCGAAAAGGCATTTGACCGGGTCTCCTGGGACTACCTCTGGGCGGCTATGAAGCATTATGGTATCGGGGGAGGCTTCGTCAGTGCAGTTCAGGCTCTATATAAAGATCCAACAGCTCGACTCAAAGTGAATCGGGGCTATACGGCACCACTTGCAATTAAGCGTGGTACACGGCAGGGTTGCCCGTGTTCACCATTGCTTTTGCGATATATATTGATCCTCTTATTCGGAGATTGGAGGCAAATGAAGGCATTATCCCTATGAGATTTCACGGTTTGGAATATAAAACCTGGCATATGCAGATGACATTGCGTTGGTTACCCCTAGCCCAGCGGATGCTTTGATTGTAATGGAGACAGAAGCTCAAGAGTTCGGTCAGGTATCCGGGTATGTTTTAAATAAATCTAAGACTCAAATAATTAAGAACGCGGGGGTGGTGTGTGATGATGCACGGGTAACAGACTCTGCTGTTTATCTGGGGATAAGGGTCTCAGCAGACTTGGGGAAGACCGTAGAAAGAAACATTGGGCCAATAATCAGTAAGGCGAAGAAGGATTTTGATAGAACACATAACCTGCATCTGTCACTAGTGGGGCGGTGTAACGTGGTGAAGATGATCTTTCTGCCAAAAATCCTGTATTTATTTAGGGCTATTCCGCTCGAATTTGAGAAAAAATGGTTCACGGCACTGGAGTATTTATCTGGGCACATGGGAAGACCAGGAGGGCACTGCGGTATATGTCTTTGACAAGGGAAAGAGGTGGATGGGCTGTTCCTGATTTTAAAATGTATTATTGGGTGCTAGCTTTTCAGTATATGTGTGGGTTAATCGGGGGAGATGTGACTGGACCTTGGGTCAGGCCGGATCCAACTGAAATATATGCAATTTTGCTCGGAGAAGATGCTCAGAATTGTTTTTTGAAATTCACTGAGCCTAGTTACTTTAAGAGAACTAGGTTCAAGACCCTGATGGCTGCATACAAAATCTGGACAGTATTCCGTAAAAAACTGGCCTTGGCCGGTTAAATGGCTATATCGCAGCTTTTCCGAAACCCCACCCTCCCTGGCGAAATCTTTTCAGACTCCACAATGGCGGAATGGGAAGGGTGTGGGATCCGGAGACTGGGAGATTTAATGGGGCCCTATGGAATTCGGCAGTTTGTAGATATACAGAATAGCTTTGGTATCAACAAAAGAAACTTTTTTAAATATCTTCAAATTCGTAGTTTTATAGGTAGGAAAAAGGGGGCCTTGTGGGTTCAGCGATAACAAAATTATGGAGGTAATCAGAGGAAGGGAAGACTGTACTATTCGGAGGATATACGCTGAACTTTCCATATTCAAACAGGATGATCTCGGGAAATACGAGAAGAAATGGGCAGATAAACTTGGCATAGATAAGGATAGTTTTAAGGTCTCTTTAGAGCTAGGCCAAACTCTTCTTTGTTCTGCATGGCTTCAAGCTCAACAGTACAAAACTATTTTCTCCTTATACTATACACCTGCACGGATTGCACAATGGGGGGGCAGACAGGAATTCGGTGCCCTCGGTGTGACGGCACGGACGCGGAGATAATCCACATGTTTGCGTCATGCCCTCAATTGCAAACCCTGAGGAATAAGATAGAAGTGTTTCTTGACAAAACATTAGATATTAGAGTCTGTCTCACCCCATCTATAATCTTGTTGGGGATAAGTAATGAGGACAGGTCAGACCCACCTGAAAGCTTCATTTTTGTGGCTATGTCAGTAATGCGAATTTGCATAGCTACAGCCTGGCTTGATAAGGCACCACCAACGTTTCAGCAGTGGCTCGCCAGGTTGCTGTCTATATTTAATCTTGAAAAGGGAATCTACGAGAGAAAGGGTAAAAAGGGCAGATTGCTCGGTAAACGGATCTGGGGCCCCATTTATAGGTGGAAGGAAAGTCAATCATAAATGATAGCTTGCAGCGGATAGCATGGACGGCGCTGGTTTTGTGGTTTTGTGGTTTTTTTTTGTGTTTTTTTTTTACTCCCTCCGGCTGTTTAATGAACCGGTAATGATGTATTAGTGATGTTAGGTATATCGCTTATTGGGTCTGAATCTTTTTGTATGACCATATATATCGGTTATTGTATTATAAGTTTGTATATTACTCAGATAATTTCTGTATGTTTATTTTGGATAAGCTGCTGTGCTATAATAAAAATAAAAATGTAAAAATTAAAAAAAAAAAAAAAAAGTTAACCTATGCAAATTGGATATAAGCCAATTAACATACACTTTTAAATGTCAGAGCACATGCACTGAGGCCTGCTCAGCAGGGCCCAGTGCATTACAGGGTCATTACACCAGTACCTAATAGTAAAAAAGTGGGGCAAAAAGGTGGTGGTAAACCTGCAAAAAAACACTTCCTCACAACTAATGAACCAAAACACATAAGGTTTTGTCTCCATACATGAATAAAAATCAAACTCCCCATTGAAAGGGATAGTACCTTCCGGCACCAACAATCCCACCAAGATAGGTTTTTGACAAGCACCAACCTACCCTGAGTCAACATATCTATCCTTTTGCACAGCATAAACACCCTCCTCAAGATTAGTTCTCATTCACAACTATGCCAATAAGGAACTTATAAGCTTTAACTTATACCCTGGTGTGAAACCACGTGCTCTTATTCAGCCAACAACTTTACATACTTTTTCCTTTAAACCATAAATCCAAAGACCTTTACACACCTATAAATTAAAAAATCTTTGCATACGATCAATAAAGATCACCGGGGCATATCAACAAGGCCGCGCGATAATTATCGCTCAGCGCACTTAGCGCGAGTATAATTATCGCCGGCTATCGCTGGATAATATCGCAGAGATAGCGCGTTATCATGAATGCCTATCTGCAAAGCGATAAAATATCTAGCGATAGCGGCGAAATGCTGCAATATCGCTGGTAATCCAACGATAAAATGTCAGCGATAGGGAATCCCTTGCTAATAAGCCATGGTGGATTTAGCATGACAATCCACCCCCCATAGGGCAATATGGCTAAGTCAGAAATTAACCTGGCGTTAGAAACCAGCGTTAATTGGGTCTTTGCGCGACTTTCATAGTCGCAACGCGGGTATGGGGCATCCTTGATGATAGCGCGAAGCTGCGTTATCGATGTTTTGCCATGTAGTGAATGTGAGGAACGCCTACCTTGCATCTCATTAGCGATGAGATGCAAGGCGTTAGTGAAATGGGTGATGACACAAGGTAACACACGCTAAAGCCTGTTAGCGTGTCCTTGTTAATACCGTGTTAGAATTATCGCCGCTTTACGGCCGAAAACGGCCGCTAAAGCGGCGATAATTGTCTTGATGATATGCCCCACCATTTCTTCTCATCAAAATGCAGGTTTGTAAAGCTTTAGAAATTTGTGCTAAATATTACAATGAAATACAATGCAGCATTCAAATTTCGATTCAAGGGCATAACAATATCATTGGCAAAATGCAAAAACGCTACCAAACTCACCAAATCACACCACACCATCACCAAACAACACACAATTCACAAAGCCATATTAATACTCACCACCAAACAACATCTAAAGGCACTCAAGTAATAATCCAAACAATTCCAGGATTCTCAAACGTTCTGCGATAAAATGTATTCACTAATTAAGGTAATTAAATGTTGTTAATTTTGTTAATTGGAACATTCTGTTTCGCCAAGTGTTCTTCACCAAATATCTAGCCCTTACTTGCCCACCATTCACCAAAAATCTGTTGATGCTCTAACTAAATATTAGAGGGTTGATATGCAGGATAAGGACTGTCTAAGTCTTCGTAAGACATAGCAAGTCTTTGTAAGACTATGTCCTAGTACCAATTAATAAAACCTTCACGAGACAAGAATTCAAGTGAAAACCATAATATTTCATAGGAAATGAAGTAAGCATGAGAGCGTTTATGTATCTTAACAAATAATAATATTTTCATAGAATGAATGGCTTTCTTGTTCCGGACTAGACAAAAGGCCTTGAATATTGCAACATACAGGAACATCACAAGCACGGCTTTGCTCATGCGGAGGCAAATTAATACATTTGTATTTTTATCAGTAAACAGACACCGTGTTTATTCTATCTCTAAACATCTTCTATTTCACTTATTTTTCTGAAATCAAAAAGCATAGTGTGGAAAGGCCCACTCGTAAAATAAAGATGAACATTTCCGCCTGAATAGTTGTCATTGCAAGCTGGCTGCAGCCTCATCATGTCAGCAGCGGCCTAACTATGCTAACTCAAACACTATGAATTAAGCATTTATTTCTAATTATTAAAAACTATTCCACACTATCCTGTTTTGATTTTCATTGTGTTTTCTGTTGTAGTCTTCCCACGTATGGTGCCGCTGGAAATCCCTTCTTGTTTGGTGGTAATAAAGAAAGTTATCTCCTTTGGTTTTCCTAAGTGGGACCTTTTTTGGGCAGGTAGGCATTGGCGCAATCATGAATTAGATAATGCAGTAATCAAGTGCATAGTGTGATATTGGAAATAGTGTGCTAAGCCTTACCACTTACACACTTAGGGGCAGATTTACAAGCCCCCTGCGCCACCAGTACGTCACTTTTCGTGACGTACTGGTGGCGCAGGGGGCTCCTCGATATTTACAAGGAGAGGAAAAGCCACCATGCGTGACTTTTCCTCTCCTTGTAAATACCGTCCCTTCACACGCAGCACTTTGCGTTGAAGGGGCGTTCCATGGGTGTTGCTGTGGGTGTTCCCACGCAGCACCCATGGAACAAGACACATCTCCAGATTTACGAGAAATCGTAAATCTGGAGATGCGTCTAAGCTACGCCACCCTAGAGGTGGCGTAGCGAGGCGCACCGAGGAGAAATGTTTTCATTTCTCCTCGTTTTTCCTCTTTCAATGCGTGCTGCATTCTACAGCACGCATTGAAAGAGGAAAAGCCTGTACTGATTGTTTTTGTGCAGAAAGGTGCCCTTCCTGCACAAAAACAATCTCCCATGAGCGCAGGCATCCTTGCACCATGGTGCAAGGGTGCCTGCGCCGGCGCTGGCAGCTGTTTGTGCGCCAGCGCAGGGAGAGCACAGGAATGCGACATATTCTTGTAAATATGTCGCATTCCTGTGCTCTGAAAGTGCCGCAGCGTGGCGCAGGCAAAGGGCTTGCAGCGCCACGCTGCGGCACTTTCTTGTAGATCTGCCCCTTACTGCTCAATATTCTTTTATACACTACATAAAGGGGTTAAAGTAGAGAATGTCCTCAATCCTCAAGTAAACATAGGTGAAGTGTCACTACCTTGATAATCAGTAAATCAGTAAAGGATATTCTTTATTGTATAGTTAATTAAAACCGACACAATATTCCAATATCTAAAAAGCAATATACACTTATTTCATTTTTATACACATTAAGGATAAAATTAATCATCAGTGTTTATATTTGGTGATTTAAAATCAAGTCCCTTTTCGTGTTATAAGTATGATTAGCTGGAGCAAGATCAATACAGTATTTAACCAATTCACTGTGATACCAGTTTCTTGTAACAAATTAGGACATTTATCAAATGGCATATTAATTTTGGGTCCTTTGAGTCCAGAGTTTTTAGTGTAGCTGATCTGCATGTACGGATGCCTTTCTCATTGAAGTGGCTCCTCAGGAAGTGGCGACGATGGATACCTAATACTGGGCAGATGCATATTAAATGTACGAGATCCTGTTTTGGTGACCCACATAGACTACATGCTTTCGAACCATTGAACTCCCAGCTGGGACGGTCAGCGTTGGAGGGCAGCTTTCCCATGCGCAGTTGAAGAAACTGTGTTTTTATATGAGCAGGGAAGGCGAGGTCCAGATATACCGCTGGCGCTGGCTCTGGTTTAATGTAGGAATGTAGGACCATCCATGCATGTGCTCGTTTGCTTAATCTCGATTTATCGTCTAATTGCGAGTGCATTTTTGCTGCTCTTTTCATGGCTAGTTGAAATGAAGTCCAAGGTAGGTTTCTTTGCCAGAGCTCGGCCGTCCTTGTAATTTTTAGTGAGGCATCTAAATACTTTGCATATTCCGATTTAGGATCGTTTTGCAGGGCATCCCAGAGTGCTTTGTTGATTTCTAATCCCCGGTTCAACCAGATTTTATACCAGATTTTAATTGCCTCGTACCTTCTAAGCAATCGCTGTTCCTGCAGGCCGAACTCCAAGCGTACCTGGGCTGGTGAGGCATCTCGTGGTAAACAAAATACTCTTTTGTACACTCGTGTTTGTATATTATCCAGAATTGCTGCATTGTTTCCACTATGGACCACACTTCCGTAAGCGATAGTTGGAAGCAACTTTGCTTTGATCACTGCCATTAGTGGACCTTTTATATTTTTCGATAAGTTGCAGAATGCAAAGAGTAATGCATTACCCTTTTTTTGTATGGCTTCGTGTTGCTTTGTAAAAGAGAACCTTCTATCCAGATATATCCCGAGATACTTGTAGCTGTTGACCACTTCTAGCCTTGAATTATTTATTGTAAAAGACTTTTGTGTGCGGAATCTGTGGGTTATGATCATGACTTTTGTTTTCTTTATGTTTATTTCCATCAAATTAGTTTTGGCGAATTCAGCTAACTCGTGAATAGATCTTTGCAGGCCAATTCTCGTGTGGCTTAAGAGAACCACGTCATCTGCATAGGACAGGTGCGTCATTGGTAATGTATGCAAACGTGGTGGATGAGAATTGACCCCACTACCTTGATAAGAATTTACTACAGATTACTATGAGCGAGGGGGACAGGAAGTAGGGTCTATCAATCAGTGTGTAGAGGCAAATTTCATCCAAAGCAAACATTGTAGCCACATAGTTAGGATCTGTCAGAATGACTTTCACCTATGCAGTCCCTTTTTATATTTTCAATTCTCCAACTCCCTGGTCAAAAACTATGGCATTCATGAGGTGAATGTGCACTTCTTAAGGTATAAAAATTAGTTCAATAAATGAGTTCAATTGGACAGACTCCCCAGTGCCTAGTTTCTGTATATTGCTCCTGATTTTTTTATATTTCCACTTGTGGGTTGGAGCATAGTTCCCTGAACCAGATCATACAATGGTTAGTGTGATTCAATATATAACCTCCCAACGTTCCTTAGTTCTGCATATTATATTAAACATCACTGACTCATACAGTTCAGTTCAATTTACTTTATTTGGTTTTTGCAAACCATAAAAGCAGACAATTGCAGCCATTGTTTTTCTTGCAATCAAAATGGCCAATATTAAAAACAGTACATATTTAAATACAATAAAAATCAATACAAATTAGTAAAAACATCCATATGATAAAATATTACTACTTCCCAACAATTCTCCTGACTTTAACCACAGCTGCTAAAAGCCTTTAGACTATGTAGCAGACCTCATCTGTCTGGAGCAGTCACAGGTACTCCAGTGCCTCTTTGCATTTTCGAATGTTTAAAATTTTTAGTAATGGTCTCAGAATACTAAAACGCTGTGCTTTGTACAATTCACAGAAAAAACCAGATGATGTTGCGACGGGGGCACACTTGAATTGACATAGGGACAGATCTTAGTTGGTGATCACATTGGATGGATAAGATACCAGAAAATGAGCTAATCAGAGCCTGAATCGAACTAAGTAGAACCTTTGTTTGCAAGGTATTTTAAGCAGCTATGGTTCAATGCCTATGGCTGTACTGAGAGGAACGTATAAGTCCACTGACCTCTTTTTCATATCAATCACCCATCTGCTCTCGACTACAGACTTTAGGAGCGCATCTCTCAGCATAGATTTGTCAGTCCCAATAATGCACAGAGTATTAACAAAAAGATCCGACCTATTGATTCCTGACAGATCTGCACTAACTTGTGCAAGCCATTTAATTTTGCTGGCCCCTGCTAATCTAAGACAGATAGAGATTACTGCTGGGTCAGGGCTGCTTCGGTCAGACCAGACTGAGAGCCAAAGTAATATGGGTGCCAATTTCAGGGTATCCCCCAGATAACACATACCCAGTTCTTCATGTGCAACTGTGGTTGGCACGCTATTCGGGAGTGACAGCAGCCTGCTCAGGAACCTTATCTCACATATTTGCAGTTCAGGGCATCATACATTTCTTTGACTTAGCAATATCACTATAGGCAAGCCTACACAGATTGCCCTGTCTGACCACACCCTCGTCAATTTTACCATACCCATCCCACACCACCACAGACATGCCATCACCAAATCATCATGACAGGACTGGAATACGATCTCAGAAGCATCCTTGTCTTCAGAATCCCTATAGCACCGGCTTCATTACAACAACAACATTCCCGAATCCATATCCAACTTCATCGCTTGGATCACCGAAGTGCAGATACCCTGGCTCCTCTCAAAGCCAATAAAGTCTTGAGAACCAGGCTGCAAGCAAGCTGGTACATTGAAGAACTCATGCTCACCAAGCAGTACTGCAAGCAACTTCAACTCAGATGGAGACAAAGTCAGAATGACAGCAACAAGAGTACCTACAAATTTGCCTTCAAATGCTACCATCAGCACATCAGAGCCACCAAACACTCTGCGCTCACTAACCACATCAATAGTATTAGAAACAGTGGCAAGTACATTTTTGTCACAGTGAAAGACTTCACCTCCCCGGCAGCAAACTCCACCAGCATAATCCCCTCTCAAAGCGTCTGCAACCAGCTGTCCCTATCTTTCACCAACAACATCACCAGCATCTACAAAAACGTCAAGCTCAAACGGACCCTTCCACACTTACACCCATCCTGCCCATCTCCACCACCACCCAAAGGACCACCCTGACCACCTGGCTCACCACACCACTCAAGAAACAACAACGGGCAAGAAGGCCATACACTCCGGAGCTTCGTTGGGTCCCTGCGTTCACCACGTCTTTGTCAAAGGACTGGTCCATCAGCACAGCCCTCATTCCAATCCTGAATGACAAAATCATCACAGCCACCTATCCAGATGTCTGGAAACACTCCGCAGTACTCCCCATCCTCAAGAAACCCCCAACGGGCCCGAAGACTCTAGCTAACTACCGGCCTATCTCCCTGGTACTCTAGCCAACAAAAGTAATAAAAAAGATAATAAACAAATGCCTAGTCACCCACCTGACTGATAACCACCTCCTTGATATCACTCAATTCAGATTCAGCCCCCAACCACAGTACAGAGACCACCCTCATCGGCCCCACGGACGACACCTGCATGATCATGGAAAGACTAAACACCACCACCCTAATCATACTAAAGTTTTTCGCAGCCTTCAACATCATCTTCCACCCCATCCTTATCTAATGACTGTGCAAAGTCGGCTTCCAATATCTGCAATTCACTGGAATTGCTCCTTCTTAACAGGCTACACTCAGTCTGTCAGCCTGGCCCCTTCATCTTGGATGCAGTTAACCTAATCTGTGAAGCTGCACAAGGATCCTCACTCACCCCAGTCTGTTTAACACCTACATGACCCAACTCACCAACATCATCCACGCCCAAGGAGTCAACATCATAACTTATGCTGATGTCACCAAGCTCATACTCTCTGTCTCCGACAAGACGCCAAACACCTGGACCAATTTCTCTGCTTGCATGACCTACATTGCCAGATGGATGAAAAACAACTGCCTCAATGTCAACATAGATAAGACAGTAATCTTCGGCAAAGATACCGCGTTCCAGATTTATACATGGTGGCCTGTTGAACTCAGGCCCACACCCCTCCAGACAAACCCACACACAAAAACAGAATAGTAATCGACAACCAACTCACTATGGCTGGCCAAGTGATCAGTCTCCATCTCCTGCTTCCACACACCCAAGATGCTCAAGAAAATCTTCAAATGGCTTCCCACCAACACTCTTAGAACTGTCACTTAATCCCTCATCACCAGCAAGCTGGACTACAACAGCACACTCTACTCTAGAGTCAACATTCAACTGACCAAAAGAATCCAGACAATATTCAACTCAGCAGCCACACTCACCCTCAATCTCCCATTCCCCACTCACATCACCCCACATCTGAAAGAGCTTCACTGTCTCCCACTCCACATACAAGCACTGTTCAAACTCATCATGCACTCATACAAAGCCTTACACAACATTGGCCCCACATACCTCAAAAACTGCATAAACTTCCACAAACCTAGCAGACATCTTCGCCCAGTCAGACCCCTACTTGCACACATCCCCTGCATACGCAGAACCTGATCCGGCAGTCGTGTCTTCTCCTACCTTGCTCCTAAATCCTAGAACAACCTGCCCATATACATCAAAGCCTCCTACTTCAGCAAGAAATTGAAGACCTGGCTCTTCAACTAGCCCGGACATTGCCTCGATCCATACAGCTCCTGCTTCAGTGCCAGAATACCCTCCGGTGGAGTTGTGCGCTATACAAATACCCATACCTATAACATAACATAACATAACATAACATGACATGACATGACATGACATGATACAACATAAATTAGTGTCTATTTGTTTATTATGCCAGGCGTATTTCAGTTACTGGCATAGTTTGATCAGTCATATGTTTTTCTGGATTATGCCCATCATCAGGGATATATTTTGGCTATGTAGTACAGGTAAACTATTCTGCCTCAAATGCCTACGTTCTTTAATGAGTACAACTTAGATACATATTGGGGCATATTCACAAGAACGTGCGATAACCATCACAAAAGTTACTTAACGCAACCTTCAACATCGCAGTCCATCGCGGCAAATTTACGCCGTGTTAACCAAGTATTCACAACACGACGGTATCATGCGATAGTCCCCAGATAACTCGACAACTGTCCGCGTTAAAATCAACGCCACGCCTCAAAAATGCGAAACAGGAACGCAAAAAAAGCTGCGATGAGGCCAAGCGCGATACAAAAAGCAGCGAAAACCAGCGGCAGGCCTGTAAATCCCATGTGCCTGGCGGGAAAAATGCACCATAGAAGCACAAAAACAACACACCAGAAACAATCCAAAGTGCCTAGCAACATGGATGCACCCTGACCCAGCGCAGAAGCCAACGCGAACCCCACACGCCCCACAGACCACCAGCAAGGACCAACGGGGTCGGGGAAGGCCAAGGAGAAGAGGGAGAGGAAGACGGGGTGCAGTCCGTAGGAAAACAAGACAGCATCACGGATGTGACAGAGCACTACCAGCAACTGACCCACAGTCAGACCACCTTCAATGCAGCCGGAGTGCCGAGGAGGCCAATGGAGGAGGCCAAGAGGCGCCGGCATGACGTGAATACCCAAACCAGGCCCAAAGACGCTGCCAACAGGAAGGCAGCTACGGCGACAGGAGGTGGGAGTCCTGCGCCACAGGAGGAGCTGGAGGAAATTGAGGCCAGCCATCAGTGTGGAGACGGTGCAAGGAGGCGAGACGAGAGGACGTGACACAACAACAACAGGGTGAGTAACCAACAGGTCCATGGGGGGACGGGGGGAGACGTGCACAATGGCACACATGCACAATGACGTGTAGCACACTGCACACCCACAACAACCCAGGGTCATGTCCCCCATCCCTGTGGCACACTGCAGCACACACACATGGCAATAACAGCACATCCCATGACAATGTGGCACAAAGTGCAACACCGACACTGCAGAACAGGGGACACAACTGGGTCCGCCCATGCACAGAAACAGGCCAATCACATCTGACAGAGCAGGGAACTGTGAGATGCATATGTACTGGGTACAACCTCACAACAGTCATGTAGTCCAAATGTCCACTGTCCCCCTCAAATTGCCAGCACCTCCCAAACAGTCACAATGTACATTGTCACACAGTCTGCATGTCTACAAGAACAATGCGCCAACAGAAATGTCAACACAATGTCAACATGCATCTCCCCTACACATTGCAGAGGGACAAACAACACCACCACCAGGTCAGACCAGACAACCCATCAGTGATGCAGGACACAACCAACACACTTTCGACACCGACGCCCTACACCAGCCCATGGACATCCCACGCAACCCACCACCAGGACCAGGGCAGACAAGCCACATAGAGGAGAACCTAGCCCCTGCAACAGACCACACAGTATGAAGCACACGCAAGCACGGCTGGCCTACAACACTTCACCGACCCACACATGGCACCCCAATGCCAGGTGGCAGAACGCCAAAAGGAGGTGGCTGAACTTGTGCGGGTGTGGTCCGAACCCATGGAAGGCGAACTAGATCACATACGTGGGTGTCAATTACCCTTCAGGGACCACCTACACCCGACAAAGGAGACCCACACTGCCATAGAGACACACGCAGAAATTATGTTGAACTGGCTACGGGCACGTGCGCCCGGCCCCTTTATTGGCAGGGCCACATGTACAGTGACGCCTGTGCTGGATGTGTGTGGCGTGAGCATAAGCCAGCCCGCATGGAGTGCACGGTGCTGGCAAGAACATGAACAGTGGACACCAGTGCAATGGAAACAGAAGACACATGCATAACAGAGTCAACTGCTGAGCAACATAGAGGGAGCCGGAGCAAGTACACAGGTCACCCAACATACAAACAGAAGTGTCCGTGAGTTGCAGTGCACTGAGGTTGGGGCACTAGAGCTGTGCGCGTCCGTGTGATGAAAATAACTTGGATTGTGTCCATTCGGGATGTTCCTGCTGCAGATGCAGTGGGGTGTGTCAGACCTGCAGCAACTCCCTCATCAACGTCTCAGGTCTCCCACACTGCCTGAGGTGACATTGCTGCGCAACATCTCCACATCACAAAACTCAACCAGTAACGGTCCATTGGTTGCAGTGCACTGAGTCAGTGGCACCTGGAGTGCTGAGAATGGGATCAGGCAGATGATGGCATCCACGACAGGTCTGAGCAACTCCATCAGTCTGCCAGTACCACTGTCTCGACTCTGGCAGATGGTGGTTGGAGTTGGCCCTGGCGATGGTGGCGTGTGCCTCCTGCGGTGATGCGACGTCCGGGCCAGTCAGGACTCGATTTGATGTGTGAGCCCTGGTGGTCCGCAGTTGAGGCTGGAGGCAGCGGACAGCACAGGGCCACATGCACATGGCGTCGATGACCCCAAGACCACCGTCACAGAGGTCATCCAATATTCAATCAAACAGGGTCCCGGACTTGAGCTGCACAGAGTCAGTGGCCCCGGGTGCACATCGGCAGGCACAGGCACACCGCCATGGGACGGTGACTTGCGGTCCAATGAGGTAGGGCCACGCAGACTGAGCGGGTCCTCGTCGAAGTCGGAGGTGAATGTCGCATAGTGTTTCGGGGGACAGTGGAAGGTGTTCTTCCAGGGCATGATGCAGAGGGCAGAAGCTATCCAGAAGCAGCAAATGGAGGAGTGGAAAGCGACTGCCTTGTTGCCACCACCAAATCGGTATCAGCTGCATGAGGATGAAAACTACCCCCTAGTCCATAGACTCAAACGCCACCAATGTACGACCAGAGAGCGTCCATGAATGTCGGGGAACAGACTTAGTGGCACCGGGGCTGAGTGGGGATGCAGTCTGCGATGATGCCGGTACACTCATATGAACTCCGGCATTGACGATTCAAGACTCTGTGACCTACTGGACCGCAGTGTAGGCCAGAGGCAGCGGTCAGCAGTGGGCCACAGCCACGTGTCGTAGGCTCACGATGCACAGAGTAAGTGACATCAGGGCAGTTGTCGGTAGTGTTCGATCACCTCCGTAATGATGATCCTTTTTCCCTCCCAAATGCAACGCGTCATCCTCTCATGCCTCTCCTTGCGTGCATTGATTCGTACCCTGCCTTTGAATAATCAATGTTCAGTTCCAATCCTGTGACCTACTCAAGCGCAGCGTAGGCCGAGAGCAGTAGTCTGCATGGGCCCACAGAATCTTGCGGCTGTGATGTAACACTAAGACCTGTTGACACCACATCGAAGGGTGTATAGTGACATACACTCAGCCATGATTTATGTGCTCTGCCATGGTGTAATCAAGACTCAGTTCCTAATGTGTGACCTACTTGTCCGCTGTGCATGCCGGTGGAGTACGACAACATGAAAGGAATACTGCGGGTCTGTGTTGCGGAGGCCGTGATGGTCTGAGGGGGCTGCCAGGGTCGCAGGCCTCGGGCTTGGAGATTGCACCTGCATGTGGTGGGCCCTCATCTACACACGCCGGTGTCGGAAGGTGGGCATTGAGGCCTGGGTGCGCAGGGGCAGGCAGGACTGATTAGGGGACCAGCGTTCGGGGGTGCAGCAGACGCACAGGATCGCTGGCAGCAGCGCTCATGGCATCGGCCTCGTGGTGGGGTGAGGGACGCCGCCCTGGCAGAGACGTTCCGGAAGAGGACCACGCCCAGGGTTACGTGCCTTTTATTCAAACCCTTATGCTGGCCTGGCGTACGCTGGGCCAGCCCACTCCCCTCACGCTTACGGGGGACGTCACAAGCTACATTTCCGCGACTTCCCCACTGGCTGGGGTGACATGGTTGCGTCCACTGTCCACTGCACTCCAAACACCAGCGGGGTGTGTCGATTTGGATATGTGTGTGGTCTGCTTACTGCAGTCTGGCCAGCACATCCACGCCACACTTGGCATTGTGTACATTCTCATTCATCAGTCCCTTGCCTCCTTCGCACATGCCTGGTCCCCACCTCTTCCGACATTCTGCTATTGTGTGTCCGAGGTGCCATGCCGTAGATGGCTCATGTACATGGCTGGGCCAGGTTCCCACAGTGAGTTGTGCTGTCATGTCTGGTGGGTGTGCATGTTGTATGTGAGCTTGTGACGTGTGCATTTCCTGAGTTGTGTGTTGCATGATTGTGGATTTGAGGTGTGTGGTGTGAGCATTTGGTATTGGCCAACGGGCAGTGCATTTCCGTGGGAGCCATCCGGGTGGCGCAGGTCAATGATGGACTGTCGGGAGGTGCAGGTATCATGCACACTGCCTGGATTGTTGGCGACGTCGTTGGCGGAGATTCCACGGTGGTCCACTATTGCCTGCACATTGGTGGGATCCGTGCACTTTCTGTAGCGCTTATTGTGTGCAGTTTTGCCAGGGCCCACTAGTAGGACATGTGTGCAGTCACTTGCCCCCTGACATGTGCGGAAAGCCAGCTGTGGCGTAGACGCCTTGCTTGGTCTCCAGCTGTTCCTTCGCAGTGTGTGTGTGGTATGGATAGTGGGGTACCAAGCTGATGGTGTCATCCATGACCGTTGTGGGGGACTTGGATTGGCCAGGCTGTGTGAGTCCTCCGTCTCAGGCGGAGGTTGGTTGGAGGGTACCAGAGGCCAACACGTGCAGCACGGCCAGCAGCTTTGTCTGCGGTGGGATGTTGGTTGTCCGCTGTGTTGGTACGGTCAGCCTGTGGGCTATGGTGGTCAGGATGCGGAGGAGGGTTGTCCCTTTGGGCATATAGTGGGCAATGACATTCTCTGGTGATGGGTCTGTGGGCTTGGTGCATTTTGGGAGGGTTGCTGTCTTTGTCTGCGCTGCCTCAGTGTTGGTCCGGGGGGGAGGCGGTGGGTGTCCGGGGGGGGTGGTGGCGGTGGGTGTTGTGGCCCTCTTGGGTGTCCGGCACGCATGTTCAGTGGCTCCATGGCATCTGTTGCCCTTCAGGTGTGGCTCTGGGCTGGGCTCCATTTTGTGGTGCAGGCTGTGCTCCCACTTTGCACCAGGTCAGGGCAGGTGTTACATTCCTGCTGCTAACGCATCTTATCGTCTGTTTTGTGGTCTCATCGCTGATCGGGCTAGTCGTTGAGAATGTTGAGAATGTTGAGGTGTGGTGTTGTCGCGGGTTTTTGCTTGGGAACGCCTACTCTGCATCTCATTAGCGATAGTTGCGGGGGTCATCTGTGGCGATGTTTTTTGCGAATGCTATCGCAGGTAAACTGGTGTTATGGGCTGTTAACACCAGCTTGTGAATGGTGCGATGAATTTATCGCCACTTTGGCTGCGATAAAGTGGCGCTAACTACGCGATGTGTCCTTGAGAATATGCCCCATTGTGTTATGTGATATGCATGTCTATCAAATCACCATATCTTAATCTTAACAAACAGTCTCAATATGCATCCTGTACCACTATTGCAATACAACTAATTGAACCCTATGACTGTAGTCTGCCAGTACAATGAAGATTGGTGTGCCCATTCTTTACATTTGCCTTTTATTTATGGTGCCTATGACCAATATGTCCTGTTTTCATCCTCTCTACTGTCTATGTTTTCTTTCATTGTAGTTTCTTTATTTATCCTCGGACTTTTAGTTAACACAAACAGAATTCTTGCTCTGTATAAACTCAGTTATTTAAAAGCACTTTAGCACAGTATGTCATTCATTCGTTATGTATGTCAACAAAGCTCCCTCTGCACTTCAGCTTATTGTATTGGTCATTTGACAAGTGACCTTTGGCTAAATAAAGCTAGCCAAACATTTATTCTTTTAGGCCTGATATATTAGCATATAAGTGCGGCATGAAGGAAAGGTGGACTGCAGCCGTCACACATCAGTTCACCAGGATACTGGCAGAGGGACCATAAGTGACTGACCATTAACTGGATGGTCTGGATGCTCATAGTCACAACCCTAGTAGATAGAAACACCACATCGCTCAAGGAGCGAGAACAGTATTGGAGATGGCGACCATTGTAGCGCCGAATGCTTAATTTTAGACAATATTCCAAGTGCTTTTATTGTTAGGCGATTCATTGTCTAGACATGATAGCCTCGTAAAAGGAAAGCTTTGCAGTCACCTAGCTAATTCTGTAGGAATAACTGATGCCTTTCGGGACCTAATTACAGTAAATTTACAAAATGAAGTAAGTTAAGTAATTTTCATTTTTATGGTAACTTTCGGTGAGTTGTCAGTTTATTGCAACTTGTGCCATCCAAATAAATTGCTGCTGATGCCCTCATTAATGCTTAACAATCACACATAAAAAACTCATATCGGCAGTCTGTTCCCTTGCTGTTGCTAAATGAATTTGTGATCTCATGAAGTCCAATTACGTTATTTTTACTCTACCAAATTCCTACGACCTTATCAAATCAGAGTTCTTAACAACCATGTTTAATCAACATGTGACAACTTTGCATTTACAAAAAGAGAATGATAATAGCTGATTGAACAGAAGCTAATGTGTATTTCGAAGTAACCTTCCATTCATTAAACAGGAAAACAACAAAAAACTTACTACAAGTAGCATGCCTGCAAGGGTGTACTAGACACTGCAGCTCTAAAGAATCTAAAAGAAACAAACAGGATGCCACTTTTCGAGCTGGGTTATGCAATGTGCAGTGTAAATAAATGCAATGGTGTGAATGATACAGGTTAAAGCTGTACAAGCCATGCGAAGCAGCCCCTTTGGTTCTGTAGGGTGAATAATATTCAAACTCCTCTGACATATATGTGTACAGGAACGCTTTCAACTGAATAACATTTTCAAGAGAACACGGTGCAAGCAAAGCATTTTTCTAGACTGCCAATTTTTAGCCTACGATTTTAAAAGAGAAACATAATAGTGGCAGAATGTGAAATGTAGGACTAGAATGGGATTAGCAGTTGTTGAGAAGTAGTGTATTGACATTTGCAAATAACAATAAGATCAACAGTGTAGAATCGTAGAGACTGGGGAGAACTGGTGCGTGGTGATTGTCCCTTCAGAGACGTTAGGGTGGGACTGTGGATGGGGAATCAATGTTTCGCTTCTTGGGGAAGTAGTCAGAGTCAGCACAAACAGGAAACTCCAGCAGAACACCCTTGCTTGGCAACACTTTGGAAGTTGCACTTGCTTTTTCACTCCTGCATAGTATGGTAATATACTCACACAAGCCTCAAACACAAACAGCACATCTGCAGAATATCTGACCACCCGCCACACATCGCCTGCTCTCACTCAATTCAACCAAAATCTTGTTATCTGGCACCCACGCCACACTCCACCTACCATCACCCAACCGAAGCCCATTACACATACCCCAGTCAGCAATACCTCTACCAAGATGGTTTTGAGAAGTATCCTTCCTCTTGTCCAAGGAACTAAAAGAGCCACAACCCCTCAGTCACACCACAACACTGAACCACCGTCAGTTGAAGGCGGACCATATGTGTATAGAGGCACGAACCCCTACGTGTCTCAGAGATGCAGAGCAACATGAATTAACTTAGGCTTATCTAAACAGACTTCCAACAAAATCCCACACAGCCCCACATCAAGTCACAGCTCGGTGGAAGTAAGACGAATGTACAAGACTCACAGTTCTAACTAATGATGATGGAAGGACAGAAACCCAGACTAAACAAAGACAGCCACATTCTCACCCAGCAGGTGTATACCCTCATCTCAGAATGTATCCAGTGTAAGCACCTGGAGATCCAAACAGCACGCACACAAAGTTCATGGATCAGTCCACCAGGCACACACAAGACCGACGCCCTTATGGCAGAAAAGACCATACTCTAGCTCTAAAAGGTCCAAAGACAACAAACACGGAGCAGTCCACCAAACAAAACGTCAGATAGCTAGCTCCATGTGATGAGGCAACCCCTGATAATGTCTCTAACAGCTTTTGAGTCCCTACATTACACTGGCACCACCGTTTTGATTGGCTTCACAAAATCAACTATCTTCACAAGGAGCTTAAAGCCATCGTAGCTAACTTAAATGCAGACTCACTAACAATACTAGGTATGACAGCTCAAATACGGCAGAGGATATCACCCATGCTACAACACACTACCATGACCATCCATACCACTAGTTAATGGCCCCCACCATCCAAAAAGGTCTCTTTTCCAGTTATCCATAGCGGACATTGGAGCCCTACTACAGTCCTACCAAGGTCCTTCACTCGCCCATGCTTTACAGACTTTCGACATATCAATCTTGACAAACACCAACACATGTATGACACACTTCAATGCACAGAAGGTGAATTTTGAGAGCCCAATCCCGATATCACTTATACCGGACCTTGTGAGTAAGCCCCAGGAATTAGAGATGACACTGAAGTGTATGTTACACAACAGCAGATAGGCAGACACACATGTCACAGACATAGCCAAAGCTATCCTGTTTCATGTGGTTGATGGGATAATCATAAGCGAAACTTGGTAAAGCAGTTGTCCGCCCCCCTGTTTGATATCATAGCACCTACTAATTTCAGCATCAAAAACCTAGATAGTATATAGTGGCATGGCCGTCGGATTGCAGTCATTCATCGTAACTTCCTACATATCAAAACTTCTCAGGTTGAAAATCTGTCATCCTTTGATTACATGGGAGTCAATATACATACAGCAGGCAGATTGTTAGAAATGGGATCTCTAGTTGGCAAGGGCTTGCACCTCTTGTCCAAGTAGGGACCCTTCTTCCTAGTCAGGGTAAGGGTGTTACACTCGTGAAGTAACCCCTGCTCACCCTCGTGGTAGCTTGGCACGAGCAGTCAGGCTTAATTCAGAGGCAGTGTGTAAAGCATTTGCACATAACCAACAGGAATACAGTGTAAGCAATACAAACGGACACCACACCAGTTTAGAAAAATAACCAATTTTTATATACTCAAGACAAGACCAATTACGACAAAAATCCACAATACTATACTTTAAAAATGAATGCTTGATAAGGTAACTTCTTCTTTGCAGGAATAACACAAAAGCAAAGTTCGTACGAGTCGGTAGCTCTGTCCGAGTCTACCGCGATGCTGAAAACCACAGAGTCTAACAGTTCCAGTCGACCGCGTCGATACGGGCCAGCAGAGTCGTGAACAGACTCGGTCACAGTACCTTTCTCATTGTGGCTGGTACGGAGTGTACGAGCCGGTCGGCGTTCGTCGCGGTTGCGGTGCAAGACGGAGCGATGCAAGGTGCGGTGTCCCTCGATGCGGTGCAGGCAGCGGCTCGATGAGCGTCGTGCAGACGGAGTCGGTGAGTCCAAGGCGTGCGATGCAGGGTGAGACGATGCTCGATGCGGTGCTGACAGGTTGCGATGCAGGCGACCCAGCCGGAGTGCGGGAGCTGGCGTCGGACAGCGGTGCGAGTCGGAGCGGTGCGTCACAGACGTGCGAGCGGTGCCCCAAATGCGATGCGGTCACGGCTCTTGAGCCACTTGCAGCGTCCGCGTCGGTCGGGTCCGGCTGGTTCAGTGAAGCGATGCGATGCGAACTGCGGTGCCCACAGGTCACGGTGCAAGCAGCGGCTCGGTGTTGGCGGCGTCGGACGTCGCCCACGGTGAGACCAGGGTTGCGATGCGAAGTGGGGCGATGCGGTCTGCGGTGCAAACAGGTCACCGGTCAGGGATAGATTCGGTTGACGGAGTCGGTTGCAGTTCCCTTCCTCTGTGGCAACTGAAACAGCATTCCAGAAGCGGTACCCAGAGGTTTGTGAAGTCTTTGTAGTCCCTGAGACTTCTTAACAGGAGGCCAGCTCAGTTCCAGGCCCTTGGAGATACTCAGCACAAGTTTGTAGAAAGTTCAGTCTAGTCCTTTCACTGCCCAAGGCAGAAGCAGCAGCTGCAGGCCAACCCAACAAAGCAACAACACAGCAAAGGGGCAGTACTGCTCCTGGTAGCTCTTCCAGCTCTTCGTCTTGGCAGGTTCCTTGATTCCAGCGAGATCTAAATTCATGGGGTCAGGGCCCCAATATTTATATTCCAAATTCCTTTGTTCTCTGAAGGCAGAGAGGCCTTTGCCTAGTCCAAACCAGTTCTGGAGCACTTTGTTGACAAGTCTCCGTCCCTTCTTTCAGAGAGTAGGCCAGGGACATCAGACGCACCACAGGAGGTGGAGCCAGCATTGTGGAGGGAAGGCACTGTCCTATTCAGGGCCCAGGTGCAACTCCTCCCACCCATCAACATGTAGATCTTGCTATTCAGCCCTGTGCTGACTCACCCTGTCTCCTGGCATCCCCCAGCCCCTGTCACTCACACTCCAGACAAGGAATACACAACCTCGCAGAGGCAGGCTTGGATGGTTAGACAAGAAAATACCCACTTTCTAAAAGTGGTATTTTCAAACACAGAATGTTAAAACCAACTTCACTAAAAGATGCATTTTATCATTCTGAGTCCAGGCATACTAAACTCGAATTTCTACCATGTTCCCGGGGTCAGTTAGGATTATAAGCTGTAATAATCAAAACTGCCCGTTCTGGCCTATGGGGAACAGGTAGCCTTGCAATAGTGAAAAACAAACTAGGCTGTAATTCACTATCAGGACATGCCACACCCACCAGGGCATGTCCTACCTTTCGCATACAACGCACCCTGCCCACAGGGGTACCTTGGGCCTACCTTAGGGGTGACTAACATGTAGGAAAGGGAAGGTTTAGGGACTTGCAAGTGTGCGCACTTGCCAAGTCGACATGGCAGCCCCAGGCTGCGCACAGGCTCTGCAATGGCAGGCCCGAGTTACTCTTTCCGGGCTGTTTGCGTGGGTGGCACAATCCTGTGCTGCAGCCCACCAACAGCATTTGGTCTATAGGCCCTGGCACTCGCAGTGCACTTTACAAGGGACTGACACATAAACCAAATAGGCCAATCATGGAAACGCCAATCCGTAACACATTTTATACAGGAGCACTTGCGCTTTCCCACTGGACAGCAGTGAGGAAAGTGCGCAGAATCATTACACCAGCAAAAACCGAGTCAAAACCGGGAGGTCAGAAAGCAATAAGTCAGGGGAAACACGCCAAAAGATGCCAAGTCTAACACATGTCCCCTCCAGCTGAAAGTAGGGAGAACTACCCAACCCCATTGGAGTTCTCTTCACTAAAGCGGAAGAACCTGGACAGACCATCTGCGTTGGCGTGTTCTGTACCAGGACGGTGTTCCACCGTAAAGTCCATTCCCTGTATGGAGATGGACCACCTCAGCAGTTTTGGATTCTCACCCCTCATTTGCATCAACCATCGGAGGGGCCTGTGGTCTGTCTGAACCCGGAAGTGAGTCCCAAACAGGTATGGTCTCAACTTCTTCAGTGCCCAGACCACAGCAAAAGCTTCCCTTTCGATGGCACTCCACCTCTGTTCCCTGGGGAGTAGTCTCCTGCTAAGGAAGACTACAGGCTGATCCAGGCCCTCTTCGTTCAGTTGTGAGAGCACCGCTCCCACACCATGCTCTGAAGCGTCAGTCTGCACGACAAATTCCTTGGAGAAGTCAGGTGCCTTGAGCACGGGCGCCGTGCACATAGCTGCCTTCAGGGCATCAAAAGCTTTCTGGCAGGACTCAGTCCAGATCACTTTCCTAGGCTGCTTCTTAGAAGTCAGCTCTGTTAAGGGGGCAACAATGGTGCCATAGCCCTTAACAAATCTCCTATAGTAGCCGGTGAGACCTAAGAAGGCTCTCACCTCTGTCTGGGTCTTGGGGGGCTCCCAAGCCAGAATGGTGTCAATCTTGGGTTGTAGGGGCGCCACCTGAACGCTTCCTACCTGGTGTCCCAAGTACACCACAGAACCCTGCCCGATCTGGCACTTACTGGCCTTGATCGTGAGGCCTGCACCTTGCAGAGCCCTCAACACTTTCTCAAGGTGCTGTAAATGTTCTTCCCAGCTGGAACTGAACACAGCAATGTCATCCAGGTAGGCCGCACTGAAATCCTCCAGCCCAGCCAACACCTGATTGACCAACCTCTGAAAGGTGGCAGGGGCATTCTTCAACCCAAAGGGCATCACCCGGAATTGGTAATGACCTTCTGGGGTTGAGAATGCTGACCTCTCCTTGGCCCCATCGGTTAAGGCAATCTGCCAGTACCCAGACGTCAAATCAAACGTGCTGAGGAACCGGGCAGCTCCCAACCGATCAATGAGCTCATCAGCTCTGGGGATGGGGTGCGCATCAGTCCTGGTGACGGCATTGAGCCCACGGTAGTCCACACAAAACCGGAGTTCTGGAGTGGCACCGGGTGCAGCAGCCTTTGGGACCAAGACCACTGGGCTGGCCCAAGGACTGTTGGAGTGCTCAATCACCCCTAACGCCAACATCTTAGAGACCTCCTCCTTGATGCTGGCTCTGACCCGGTCAGTCAACCTGTAAATCTTGTGCTTCACAGGAGGGCTGTCACCAGTGTCCACGTCATGGGTACACCAGTGAGTAACACCGGGGGTCAGAGAGAACAGTGGGGCGAACTGTCCCAACAACTGGTGACAGTCCCCCTGCTGCTCCTGAGTCAGAGTAGGGGAGAGGATCACACCTTCTACTGACCCATCGTGCTCCTTGGTAGACAGGAGGTCAGGGAGAGGCTCACTCTCCTCTTCCACCCCATCATCTGTCGCCAAGAGCATACTCACTTCGGACCTCTCGAAGTGGGGCTTGAGGCGGTTCACGTGAAGGACCCTCAAAGGGTTCCGTGGAGCCTGCAAATCCACCAGGTAGGTGACGTCACTTTGCGCTCCTTTACCTCATATGGCCCAGTCTACTTGTCCTGCAAGGCACAAGGTGCCACTGGGGCCATGACCCACACTTTTTGCCCAGGTTGAAATTCGACCAGAGTGGCATTCTGGTCATACCATCTCTTCATTTCTTCCTGGCTTGCTTCTAGGTTCGCCTGAGCGAGTTTCCTGAAGCGGGCAGTTTGGTTTCTAAAGGCCAGCATGTAGCTAAACACATCCTGGGGAGTTTTCCTGGGAGCTGCCTCCCAGCCTTCCTTTACCAAACTCAGAGGTCCTCTGACAGGGTGGCCATACAGGAGCTCAAAGGGGCTGTACCCAAGAGACTTCTGAGGCACCTCCCTGTATGCAAAGAGTAGGCATGGCAAGAGGACGTCCCACTTACGCCTCATGGGTTCTGTTAGACCCTTGATCATGCCTTTCAAGGTCTGGTTGAATCTCTCCACCAGACCGTTTCCTTGTGGGTGGTAAGGAGTGGTGAACTTGTAGGTTACACCGCACTCCTTCCACAGGGATGTCATATACTTGGATATGAAATTGGTCCCCCTATCAGAAACCACCTCTCTGGGGAATCCCACATGGGAAAAGATCCCCATTAACGCCCAGCCCACCACTGGCGCCGTCGTTGTCCTGAGAGGGATTGCCTCCGGGTACCGGGTGGCATGGTCCACCAAGACCAGGATGTACCTGTTGCCCATGGCTGTCTTGGGATCCAGTGGCCCCACAATATCCATCCCTACCCTTTCAAAGGGTGTACCAACAACAGGAAAAGGTTGGAGAGGAGCTTTGACCTTCCTCCCACTCTTACCGCTTGCCTGGCAAGTTTGGCAAGACCTACAGTGTGCATCTGACTGCCTTCGCATTTGGGGCCAAAGAAGTGGGTGACAAGCCTGTCAAAGGTCTTGTCCTGCCCCAAATGTCCTGCCAAAGGCATGTCATGAGCCAGACCCAGTAGGAAGGTCCTGAAGCGCTGGGGTACCACCAGCACACGGGCTGACCCAGGCTCAGCAACCTTAGGCTCACTGTATAGGAGACCACTCTCCCAGTAGATCAGATGTGAACCGGACTGATTACCAGCTGCCTGGTCTGCAGCCTGCCGCCGCAGCCCCTCCAGAGTAGGGCACTGCGTTCTGCTCCCTGCAGAACTCCTCCCTGGTGGGACCCCCTCTTGCTGCCAATGGGTCAGCTCAGAGATGTCTCCCAGTTCGGCTACCTGCTCCCCTGTAGGCAGCGGGGCGTCCCCCTCGAGGTCCGCCTCCTCCCGGTCCGTGGGAACTTCGGGGGCCAGTTTCCCGCACCCCCTGCCCTTTCTCTTGGCAGGGACTTGGGCCACTGTTCCAGGCTCCAAGTCCTCTTGATCACCCTTTCTGGCTGCCATTGACCGAGTGGACACACATGCCCACTCTGGCAACCCAAGCATCTCCAAGTGAGACCTGAGCTCAACCTCCTTCCATAAGGACTGCTCCAGGTCGTTTCCTAGCAGACAATCTACAGGCATGGTAGGGCTCACAACCACCCTCAAGGGACCTGAGACCTCCCCCATTCAAAGGGAACCTGCACCACCATACACTGGCGCTCAGAGTTGTCTACAGCAACTACTTGGTGGAATGCCCCTGGGACTACCTGCTTCTCAGAGACCAGGTGACACCGGACTGAGGTCACACTGGCTCCAGTATCTCTGAGAGCCTCTACCCTGTTCCCATTAATGGTCACCCAGGTGCTATATTTCTTTGTGTTAGGGGGCACCTGGTTTCCTGGGACCATCTCACTGTCCCCTAGTGAGACAAGGGTCATTTCTGCGGGATCCCCACCCTCCTGTGGGCACCCCTCCTCCCCAAGCGCTACACTAGCCAACACTTTGGACTGTCCACCGGTGGGTGGCTGTGTCCCCTTCGGGCACTTGGGGTCCCCCTTAAAGTGACCTACCTGGTCACATGCATAACACTTGCAGGGGCCGGTCTCAACAGGCTTCCCTGTAGAGACCCCTTTCTTCTTATCACCGGGGGCTGGGAACCTTTACCCTGGGTACTAGTTTGGGGCCCTTTAGAGAACTCCTGTGCTTTACCCTGGTCCCCCCACCTTTCTGCTGGGGACCCTGCCCACCTTTGGCTGAGTCTCCCCCAAACGCTTTCTTGTGGACCCTGGTACTCACCCAGTGGTCCGCTTCCATAGCAAGCTTCCTGGGGTCAGTTAGCTTACTATCCACTAGGTGCTGGCGCAGATCTGCAAAACATAGACTAGACAAGTGCTCCCATGCAATCAAGTTGTAGAGCCCCTGAAAATCTGTTACACTACTGCCCTTCACCCAACCATCCAGAGACCTGCAGAACACATCCACACATTCCAACCAAGTGTTGGCATCAGACTTCTTACTGGACCTGAACTGATCCCTGTACTTTTCAGGAGTAAGACCATACTTAGTGAGAAGGGCATCCTTCATGTCAGCATAGGTGAGGTGATACCCCTTACCCAAAGCCATCAGAGCATCCTTGCTTCTTCAGGGAAAAGTGGCCACAATCCTGCTCCCCAATTCTCCTCAGGGACCCCATTCATGTGTATGGCTGCCTCATAACCCTGAAACCACCTTTGTATGTCATCCCCCTTCTTGAACTCCTTGCCTACATTCTTGGGAATGTGTACAATCCTGTCTGCCTTCCTGGACGAATTGCTGCCACCATCGGAGCCTGACTTACTCCTAAGTTCTAGCTCCTTCAGTTCTCTCTCATGCTCTAAGAGCATCTTCTTCTCCTCTATGGCCAATCTCTTCTCCTCCCGCTCACTCTCCAGCCTGAGCTTCTGCAGCTCAAACTGCCTTGCCTCCCGCCTGTCCTCCAGCTCCTCTGGGGACAGACTGCTGCTGCCTGACCTGGCGGGTTCCCCCCACCCAAAAGCACATCCACCCTGGAAATAGGCTCCTCCACCTCCTCACTGAGATTACCAGGCTGCCCACTGGCATGTCTGGCTGCTACCCAGGCCCTCAGCGCCTTCTGTAGCTCCTCCTTCCTTGTGAGGCCTTTAATTTGGACTTTCAGGTTTTTACAAATTGCTCGTAGCTCCTTTACGGCGTAGGTTTCCAACCTATCCTCCTCAAAGATAACTTCCAGAGATGCAACGGATGATGCAGCTGAGTCAGGCATGACAAAAGTAGTGAGTTGAAAACTGGCAAGATCAAAAATAGGCCAAAAGAAAAAGAACCAGTATGTGGTACGTAATGGTCTGTGATATGGTAGTAGTGCACACCAATCACTGTAAGTCAAGTGCAAACACAAGTCCTATCCTCACCGCTGACAACCAATGTTAGAAATGGGATCTCTAGTTGGCAAGGGCTTGCACCTCTTGTCCAAGTAGGGACCCTTCTTCTTAGTCAGGGTAAGGGTGTTACACTCGTGAAGTAACCCCTGCTCACCCTCGTGGTAGCTTGGCACGAGCAGTCAGGCTTAATTCAGAGGCAGTGTGTAAAGCATTTGCACATAACCAACAGTAATACAGTGTAAGCACTACAAACGGACACCACACCAGTTTAGAAAAATAACCAATTTTTATATACTCAAGACAAGACCACTTACGACAAAAATCCACAATACTATACTTTAAAAATGAATGCTTGATAAGGTAACTTCTTCTTTGCAGGAATAACACAAAAGCAAAGTTCGTACGAGTCGGTAGCTCCGTCCGAGTCTACCGCGATGCTGAAAACCACAGAGTTTAACAGTTCCAGCCGACCGCGTCGATACGGGCCAGCAGAGTCGTGAACAGACTCGGTCACAGTACCTTTCTCGTTGTGGCTGGTACGGAGTGTACGAGCCGGTCGGCGTTCGTCGCGGTTGCGGTGCAAGACGGAGCGATGCAAGGTGCGGTGTCCCTCGATGCGGTGCAGGCAGCGGCTCGATGAGCGTCGTGCAGACGGAGTCGGTGAGTCCAAGGCGTGCGATGCAGGGTGAGACGATGCTCGATGCGGTGCTGACAGGTTGCGATGCAGGCGACCCAGCCGGAGTGCGGGAGCTGGCGTCGGACAGCGGTGCGAGTCGGAGCGGTGCGTCGCAGACGTGCGAGCGGTGCCCCAAATGCGATGCGGTCACGACTCTTGAGCCAGTTGCAGCGTCCGCGTCGGTCGGGTCCGGCTGGTTCAGTGAAGCGATGCGATCTGCGGTGCCCACAGGTCACGGTGCAAGCAGCGGCTCGGTGTTGGCGGCGTCGGACGTCACCCACGGTGAGACCAGGGTTGCGATGCGAAGCGGGGCGATGCGGTCTGCGGTGCAAACAGGTCACCGGTCAGGGATGGATTCGGTTGACGGAGTCGGTTGCAGTTCCCTTCCTCTGTGGCAACTGAAACAGCGTTCCAGAAGCAGTACCCAGAGGTTTGTGAAGTCTTTGTAGTCCCTGAGACTTCTTAACAGGAGGCCAGCTCAGTTCCAGGCCCTTGGAGATACTCAGCACAAGTTTGTAGAAAGTTCAGTCTAGTCCTTTCACTGCCCAAGGCAGAAGCAGCAGCTGCAGGCCAACCCAACAAAGCAACAACACAGCAAAGGGGCAGTACTCCTCCTGGCAGCTCTTCCAGCTCTTCGTCTTGGCAGGTTCCTTGATTCCAGCGAGATCTAAATTCATGGGGTCAGGGCCCCAATATTTATATCCCAAATTCCTTTGTTCTCTGAAGGCAGAGAGGCCTTTGCCTAGTCCAAACCAGTTCTGGAGCACTTTGTTGACAAGTCTCCGTCCCTTCTTTCAGAGAGTAGGCCAGGGACATCAGACGCACCACAGGAGGTGGAGCCAGCATTGTGGAGGGAAGGCACTGTCCTAATCAGGGCCCAGATGCAACTCCTCCCACCCATCTACATGTAGATCTTGCTATTCAGCCCTGTGCTGACTCACCCTGTCTCCTGGCATCCCCCAGCCCCTGTCACTCACACTCCAGACAAGGAATACACAACCTCGCAGAGGCAGGCTTGGATGGTTAGACAAGAAAATACCCACTTTCTAAAAGTGGTATTTTCAAACACAGAATGTTAAAACCAACTTCACTAAAAGATGCATTTTATCATTCTGAGTCCAGGCATACTAAACTCGAATTTCTACCATGTTCCCGGGGTCAGTTAGGATTATAAGCTGTAATAATCAAAACTGACCGTTCTGGCCTATGGGGAACAGGTAGCCTTGCAATAGTGAAAAACGAACTAGGCTGTAATTCACTATCAGGACATGCCACACCCACCAGGGCATGTCCTACCTTTCGCATACAACACACCCTGCCCACAGGGGTACCTTGGGCCTACCTTAGGGGTGACTAACATGTAGGAAAGGGAAGGTTTAGGGACTTGCAAGTGTGCGCACTTGCCAAGTCGACATGGCAGCCCCAGGCTGCACACAGGCTCTGCAATGGCAGGCCCGAGTTACTCTTTCCGGGCTGTTTGCATGGGTGGCACAATCCAGTGCTGCAGCCCACCAACAGCATTTGGTCTATAGGCCCTGGCACTCGCAGTGCACTTTACAAGGGACTGACACATACACCAAATAGGCCAATCATGGAAACGCCAATCCGTAACACATTTTATACAGGAGCACTTGCGCTTTCCCACTGGACAGCAGTGAGGAAAGTGCGCAGAATCATTACACCAGCAAAAACAGAGTCAAAACCGGGAGGTCAGAAAGCAAAAAGTCAGGGGAAACACGCCAAAAGATGCCAAGTCTAACACAGATACATAATGAAACTACATCTTCTTTAACACCCCTAGGAGATAACCAATTGTTCCTCAAACAATTAAGGGAAACAGTTATGGTGCACTCCTTACTACATTTGAACACCATCTTTCTAGGGAATTTCAACATCCAGTAGATCAACAAGGAAAACATACAGATTTTGACTCCAAAAACATTCTTACCAATCATCATAACCTTGTATAAGTGTGCACACGTCAACACACATCACAGATGGCACACTTGATCTAATCATACCAAAGACAGGAGCTAGTAGCATTACTCCATCATACTAAGCAAATGTTGTTGGATCATCCTCAAATCTTATTCCACATCATCACATGCACATAAAAAGCAAGAGCTCAATGGATCAAACCAAAAAACTGGATTAGAGATAGTAGAAATATAAACATGCATGATCTGACCTACCTGTGTCAAAGGAACTTTCCCCCACCAAATGAATTGCTCAATGTACAAGAACATATTGATCTTTACAACAGAAAAGGTTGGTTATAACGGAAGTGGTAGCGCTACTTCACCTCAAAAACACAAAAACAAATGATCTCATCCATGGTTCAACCAAACTCTAAACAATGAAGGAGGAGAATCAGACTCATGGAGAAATATTGAGGCATGAGCTTTCCTTGTTGCATCTAAAACAGTTAAAAGAGCTAAGAAATACCTACAAAAACGTTCTATGGAATGCCAAGCTTCTTTCTTCAGGCCTCAACTAGAAAGAGCCAAAGCAACAAACAAGGATCTACAATCCCACTGATATCATGAACATCTCCATGTAGAACTACAAAGTGTTCTCTACTTTATTCAAAGAGAGAATATTGAAAATTGAAAAAGCAATTGCTTCTGAAAGTGATTTGATACAGGATTCGACCATCAAAATAAACCATGTTCTTTGGGAAACCACAATCTTCATCAAACCCAAACCTACATCAAATCTACTAAGACCAAAAATGAAGCTCCACGGAGCAAGTTCAAAACCCTCAATGAATATGAGATCCACAAGATCATAGCATCTATGAAACAAACATTGCATCCAACTCCACTCAACAGTTCTTAGAACATCAATCAACTTGTCTACCCACTCTGGGCGAAAATAGTGAACTCATCATTGACTCAAGGTGCTATCCCACACTGCTCGAAGATTGGACAAGTAACAATTCTCCTGAAGAAAACAGGCAGCCATCCAACAGATCTGTCTTATGTCAAAATTCATCTTCCTTGCAAAACCATTGGAAATATGTGTACACAACCACTTATGTCAACACATTGAACAGTTCAATCTTCTACACAAGTTCCAATATGGCTTCAGACCAGGGCACAGCACTGTATCAGCTGTCCTAAACATCATGGATGATGTTCTGACCATCCTGGACCAGAATATCTCCTGCCTCATCATCCTACGTGACTTGTCTTTGGCGTTTGACATGGTCAATTGCAACTGCCTCCTAGACGTACTTGAAAGCAGAAAGGGGCTATCTAGTAACATACTCATAAGGTTCACACTTTCCTACAAAGCCAACAACAACAAAACAAACTTGGAGGATCACTTTCTAAAGCATCCCTAGTCAGATTGGGAGTCCCACAAGGATCACCATCTCCCCCACACGTTTCAACCTCTACATGCTTCTGTTGATCAAGATCCTCAAACAGGCAAACATGGCACACCAGATGCATGCAGATGACATTTAGCTATATCTGAAGATTGCCTCCTTGGAAAACATCACACGACTAAATGAAACTCTAGTGAAAATCCTGCCATGACTGTGATGAAACCACCTCAAAATACATGCCATGAAAACTGAATTCCCACTCTTCTCCATACCCCATAGTTCCCTCCTGATATACAAATAGATCAAACAAATAGGCCTAAAGTGCTAACCATGTATAGGAAAGACAAGGGCCACCCTACTCACATGGAACCAGGGCATATATTATATAAAAAGGAACAGTGGTTCCTGTGGACAACGTGTACGATATTTGATAATGATTGACTCAATGGCAATGTTTCTGGGAGAAGAGATATCGAAGAGACAAGAACAATATACAACAAGACACTTGTAAATATTTGCATTTTATACAAATAAGTAATTAATTAAATCCACAAAAGTGCGGGTGTCCCAAGTGAACATAGAACCTAAAATCAAATTTGTGACAGTTTGTGACATATAGGTAGGTTTCAAAAATACAAAAACGACCACGTTATTCATTGATAAATCACAGCGATCTATGTTCAAGACATTTTGACCATACATACCCCCTCTCTAAGGGTACTGAACTGGCTCCCAGTCAAAGCTAGAATTAAAGTGAAGATGATGTGCATGACAAACAAAGCCCTGCACCACAATGTACCCAGGTACTTTATGAATAAGCTAAAGATCTCAGGGGGCAGCCACTCCATATAAAGTGCCAACTCATTCTTGCTCGAACTGCATAGATTCACGAAAATAAAGATTTACACCAGCACTTTTTCCGGATCTGCCTTGAGAATATGCAACTGTCTCCCATCGGAGATCCAGCTTAACCCATCAACATTCGCTTTCATGAAAAAGGTTAAGAGGATTTTACTAAGCACATTTTTAATATAATGTTTTGATACAGCCCAACTCGGAGACCCTTAGCCTTTGGGACATTATCTCACCGAGTTGTAGGCATCATTAGGCACACTATCACATCACCAGAAGAGTGATCCTCGACAATGAACATTTTGCTCTAGTTGCATTTATGTTTTATGCTATGGGATAATATATGGTATGTAACAGGATTTGAGGGCTGCCATGTACAACACTCTGATACCCTTGGGCAATGTTTGCAACTTATAAAGCTTTCTAAATTAATGAAAATAGTTCATCACTCAGATCTATGCTCCTGCATCTTTGTTTTTTCCCTCCCTCTTAGTTCCCTCAGTCTCTAGCTCTCCAGTCAGTCACTCTGACTGTGCTGTTCTTCCTTGTTTGGTGCTCTTTTTTTCCTTCTACATTACAGGTGCTTCAGTTTCTGGGGTCACTGGAGTTCCATGATGGCATCCTTCTTGGCCCTGGAGTTCATTAATACATAGCATCGCCCAGAGGCTGAACAGTTATTTCACTATAAATATCTACTCCAAGAATTGTCCAAACTATGGGGCAGATTTACAAGAAACTGGCGCATCCTTAGAGATGCGTCAGTTTCCCTGCGCCAGCCTGCGATACCCTTGCACCACCTTGGATTTGCCCTATTTACAATACGGCGCACCATGGCACAAGGATTGACAGATGCGTCAGAAATTTTGATGCATCTGTTGGCCCAAAATTCCCGCATTGCTGGAGTCAGGTCGCAAGTACGACTCAACTCCAGCAATGCTTATGTGAGGCCTATACTTAATACACTGCGTCACTCCTTACGCCTGCTTCAAGCAGGCGTAAGGTTTTGACTCAGTGGCATCCTAGAAGTGGCGCAGTGAAATCTTGTAGATTTCACTGCGTCACTTCTACGAGGCTTTCCTGTGTGGGAACGCCCACCCTGCATACATTATACCTGACGCAGGTATAATGTGACGCAGGTCTTTACAGCGTGACACATCTCCCTAGATGTGTCATGTTGTAAATTGGCTGCATTGTTTACGCCGCCGCTGCGTAAAAAAAGTGTCGCAAGGGACTTGTAAATCTGCCCCTATATTTTCTGGTATAATTTATAACATATTATTTTTGTCTACCTAAAGCTCTGTGTGCCTGGTGTCCGGCTTTCCACGTAACGTACAAGCCTCAACCTGTACAGAATACTAAAACAGCTCCAGTGTCTCTCTCTTTCCTTGCCTACCTCTTCCCCTGTCTCCCCAAATTCTGGAGTGAAGTGTTCCCAACTCAATCTAGACAGATTAAATGGGAGGCTGAGCCTAACTATGGGTCTGCTGTGTTGGTTTGTAATGTTTCAAAGGGACCTTACAATGAAAGTATCCATCCTTATGTAGACCTGCAACAGTTTCCCTCCGTGCTCAACTGGAGGAGTCTGTGAACCAAAACATGAGAGTACGACCGGGTTGTGAGGGGACAAATCTCTCCCAGCTTTCTCCCACATGGAGCTTATGACATCAAAACAGGTGCAGCGCAAGTCTCTGGAGAGTTGGTGGAAGTTCAGGCAGTGGTTGATGTATGCTGGTCCTTGGTTATGCAGAGCTTTGTACGTGTGGGTGTACATTTCTGAGGTGGGTGGTGATGTGGGTTCCCAGGTGTACCCAGGGCCAGTAAATTAAGTTTCCCTCATGGCCTGAAGCGCTGATTGTCCCACCATGATTCAGACAAATAAAGCATGACTCCAAGGCTGCCACATCATACTGATGGAACGATATCTAAACTGCTAACTTGACTGTGACAATTCAACTTTGGCAAACCATTAATTTTCCTTTTCAATATTTGTAATTCACCCCTAAAACAGGTCTAATGAGCTCTAAAGACATAGTGCAGTATATTAAAAAGAAGGGCATGTGTTTTGATGACTTTACATGTCCTCACAATAAAAATCCCACATTGTCATTTTGTAGTAAAGCTAGTAGCCCATTGGCAAGTAAGCAGTTACGCGCTGACAACTCAGCACTACCTAATTTCCAAATGTGACTTCTAAATCTGGTACTGCAAGGTATCAAGAGGCACTGCTTCAGTTGAATTTTTTTTTTTTGATAATTTTTTTTAATTGATTTCACAAAAAGCACCAGCCAATCATCCCGACACAATGATGACATAGGAATATATGCAATGATCTGAACAACCCATATGACAAGGGCGTACAAATTCAAAATGATGGACAATTGAGTATCCCCGGCGAGGCTAAACCATACCCCCAGCCACTTCCCCCAGACCCTTCGGTATTTTTTGGGACAGCCACGCGCCTCGTACATGGTCTTTTCCTGCGTGGCGCACCAGTCGACTACAGCTCGCCATCTCCCAACAGTGAGGGGGTCAGGGCATTTCCAGGCAGTCGCTATGTCTCTTTTAGCCACCACCATTGCCGTGGTGTAAAACAATTTTTCGTTTCTGGACCCATCCATTACGTCTGTGATTCCTAAGATCGCATGTTTCGGGTCATGTGGGATCTCCCACCCCAGTACTTCGGTGAGTTCCTCCTCAATGTCTCCCCAGAATCGTGCCAAGCGTGGACAGGCCCATACCATATGGAGAAAGTCAGCGGGTTCGTAACCGCATCTAGCACAGGCAGGGGTCGGGTGGAGCCCTGCGCGATGCAGGCGCGCAGGGGTCAAATAGGCGGCATGTAAGAAATAAAGCTGCACCATGCGCAGTTTGGCGGAGGCGGTAACTGTCCTGGGGGCCATAAGGGCGTCACGCCAGTCTTCCTCCTCCAAGGCGCCCACCCAGTCCTCCCATTGAACCCGCAGCCGATCTAAGGATGTTGGGGTGTTGTTAATCAGTGTCCGATAAATGCGAGAGATGCCCCAGATCCCCAAGCATGATTTGTGCCTCAGGAGGGCTATGGTCTGGAAGCCGTGTACCAGTCGTGAGGTGCGCTTGAAGAGCATGGCGCAGCTGTAGGTATCTATAAAACTTCGAGTGGTGTAGGGAGTGTCTAGTTTGAAGGTCTTGAAACGAGCGCATATGATCACCCACCCATACATCGCCCAATTGAGTAATACCTATAAGGTCCCAGGACCGAAAACCCTGCAGCCCATTGACTTCCCTGAGCCAAGTGCCCTGCCACAGGGGCGTACATTGGGTCAATGTGTGTGTCCACTTTGTGTGTCGCAACGTGGCCCACCAGGCCAATAGCACAGAACACGTCACCTCTGGCAGACGGGTGGAAATAGGCTCCCCATACAGCATCAACTGAGCATTGGACAATTCCAGCTCACTGAGCTCCAGCCTATTCGCCGGATCGGACCAGCCCCCATTAAACCAATCATGAAGAGATAACAGACGCGTGGCCAGGTAGTATAAATATAAGTGGGTCATCCCCAGGCCCCCGTCAAAGGAAGGGATCCTGCAGACACCCAGAGCCAATCGGGCCCTCCCCTTCCCCCATAGGAACTTAGAAGCCATGCTATCAAGGTCCCGGAACCAGGCCCTCGGGAAGTTGAGGGGGGTGTTCTGAAGCATATAGAGGAATCTGGGGAGAATCATCATTTTGAAAAGTGCGACCCTCCCCATGGGGTTCAGAAGCAATGCTTGCCATTTCTGAAGGTCAGCCTTAGCCCTTTTCACCAGGGGAGTAACATTGAGAGCCCAGCTAAGTTCAGGGAGTAAAGTCACAGATATCCCTAGATACTTAAATGATTGGCGGCGGAGCGGTATGTTGGACTGCCAATCGAAACATTCTCTGGACATGTGAAGGGGGACCAGGACCGATTTATCGGGGTTGAGCCGGAGGCCGGAGGCCCGCTCAAAGGATTGGAGGATCTGGAGGCAGTGAGGGCCCGACCTCGCAGGATCCGCTAAATAGATGAGGACATCGTCCATGTAAAGTGCGATTTTGTCTGGCTCCGTATTAGGCCATTCCCAACCCTGCACCTGTCCGCTTGAGCGTATCAGGGCCGCCAAGGGCTCCATCACCAGAGCGAAGAGTAGGGCGGAAAGGGGGCATCCCTGCCTCGTTCCCCTGCAGACCGAAAAGGGTTCCGATAGAACCCCGTTCACCAGGACACGCGCCCTCGGACGGGCATACAGTACGCGGATTAAACCCCAAAAGCGGGGCCCGAAGCCCATCTCGGCCAGGACATCCTCCAGGAACCCCCAGTCCACCGAATCAAAGGCTTTCTCAAAGTCTACCAGGAGGAGTGCTAGGTAGGGGGTAATCAAATTACGATGGGCCAGGGCCGAATGCAGCCGCCGCAGACAGTGTTGGGTACCACGCAGAGGCATGAACCCACATTGGTCCGGGTGGACCAGCGTGTGTAAGTGGGGTTTGAGGCGCTGTGCGAGGATCATGGCAAACAACTTCAGTTCCGTGTTGATAAGGGAGATGGGACGATAGTCCGCGCACCGGGGCGAGGGTGGCTGGGATTTAGGAAGGACCACAATGGTGGCCATATCTGTCTCCGGGGGGAAGGAACCCTTCTCCGCTGCCTCCCGGAATAGGTGAGTGAGATGTGGAACGAGGGTCTCACGGTACAGGGCATAGTATTCCTGGGGAAGGCCGTCTGGACCCGGCGTCTTGCCGGACGAGGTAAGGGTAATCGCCTCCCCAATTTCTTCTTGGGTGATGGGACGGTCCAGGACTTCTTGAACAGCAGAGTCCAGGTGAGGTAGGTGGCCGGATCCAGCCCCCAACAAACCCGAGAGAGAGAGAGTGGGAGTTTTGGCCGTGTATAGTTGGTGATAGTATGAGGCAAAAGCGCGGGCCATCTCCGCTGGGGCGTGACACACCGAACCATCCTGAGTTATGATTTCGGGGATTATACAGTTCGCTCTGGGGTAGGTGGCCAGTCTGTGGAGGAGAGAACCGTTTTTGTCTCCCCATCCGTAAACCCTGGCACTGGAGGAGCGCCAGAGGAGTTTAGCCGTGTCCAGCGACAGTTGTCGAATTTCCTCGCGGATGTGCGCAAGGAGCCTCACTTCTGAGGCGTCGGGGTTCAGGGCGGTGGATTGTTCAAGGCGCAAAACCTGCGCCTCACGCGAGGTAATCTGGTCTAACTGCACACGCCGCTGGAGTTGGAGTTGCCCCTTGGCGACTCCCCTAATCGTGGCCTTGCCACCCTCCCTCAGGATACCTGGCAAAGACACCGACCCCTCGTTGGTCTGGAAATAGTGTTTGAGTTCCCGTCCTACCACCTTTCGGAATTCCTTGTCTTGAAGGAACCATGCGTTTAGCCTCCATGTCTGACGCATTGACTCGGGAGGGAGCCCTTAGTGAGTATCACCGGAGAGTGATCGGATATACCCCGAGGAAGGATGGCGACGTCCTGAAGCGTGAGGCAATCAGTCGAGGGAACGAAAATTGCATTGATGCACGCATGTGTGTGGTGAGCTGCTGAAGTATGTGTAAATTGCTTGGAACACGGAGGCCAGGTGCGCCATGCATCACAAAGACCTAGGGATTCAGCCCAATTTGTTAGGTGTTTCGCATGCGCAAGTCTACTGTGAGATGGGGGCCCTGTCGTATCCAAAGCGGGAGAAGAGACCGCATTAAAGTCGCCCCCCCAGGAAGGTGGAGCCCGGGAGCAGGGAAGCCAGGAGCGTGGTGGAGGCAGTTAGAGTCGCCGTCAGCATCGATGGGGGAGAGTAAAGCGATACAAAGTTGAGGGGTTCGCCATTCAGAGTGCCAGACAGGGCCACAAAGGTGCCTTGGCCAATGACTTGCGTTGCCACAAAAGGAAGGGAACGTTTCGCCAGGATCGCCACCCCACAGGATCCCCGGGTGAAGCCCGAATGCCAGACCCTGTCATATCCGTATCTCGCTGAAAAGGGGCATTGGTTACCCAGTAAGTGTGTCTCTTGTAATAGTAAGATCTCCACCCTGAGGCGTTGTGCATAGCGTAATACAGCCATACGTTTGAAGCGGTCCAGAAGGCCATTAACATTCCAGGACATGATGCGCAGGGAGACGCCCAGGCGCGGTATGTCAGCCATATTGATAAACTGTTGCATTAGCGGGGGAAGGCCCCACCGGGAAGCCCGGCCAGGGGTAGGGTCGCCGGGATGCGTGATTGGGTGCCCAGATATCAGCTATTGTGTCCCACAGGGAGTGGAATCGGACGTCGTGTGAGTGCTGGTGTGACAAAACAAAGAAGGAACAAAAAACCAAAAGTAGAACTCGGGACAACGGTCTACCCACCCTAGCCCCACCCCCGCCCCCCACCCTCCACCCTAGACTTCAGGAACAGAAGCATCTGTCGCCCTAACAACAGAAAAGGTAACACTAGACCAAACTAAAACGCTTGGGAACGTGGGAAGCGTGGAGAACCCCTCCTCATGGCAGGATGTACATTGTCAAGTCCAGTGAGAGAGAGAACAATGGTGAGCTGGTACGTCACCTCCGGCCGCGGAGCCAGGCCCGGCGGGCAGAGACGAGCTCAGGCTGGATCTCTAAGAAGTGTCGGGCTATATGAGAGATCAGTGTCCGGGAGGTCAAGCAAAGAGGGAGGGGGCGAGGCTCCCTTGTAACTCAGACGGCCAGAAGAGCTGGAGCGCCTCATAACCAGATGATCTCCATGGGGCGGCCCGGGCAGTCGAGAGGGGCCCAGCGGGGAATCAGAGCGGGCCCGCGTCTGCCCACGGCGCCTACGTGAGCGGTTGCGCTGGGGCCGGGTAGCCGGAATCTCCGGACGGGAGTGGGTGGGCCCTCCCACCGCACCACCCGGTAGGGAGATCTGATCATTGGTCCGAAGGGGACGCTCCTCCGTGGCCCAAGTCCATGCCTCCTCTGGAGATTCAAAAAATAGAGTCTTATTGGAGAACACCACCCGCAGGCATGCCGAGAAGAGGAGCCTGTATTGAATGTTGAGGGCACGTAGTTTCTGCTTGACCTCGCCAAACGAGCGACGTTGACCCTGGACCTCCCGAGTGTAGTCCGGAAAAATCATAATCGTGTGGTTTTCGTATCGTAGACGTTGCTGCTTGCGGGCTTCCGCCAGGATGGAGTCTCGGTCTTTGTAGTTAAGGATCCGCATTAAGACCGGTCTGGGCGCCGCTTACGCCGGTGGTTTTGGGGCAAGGGAGCGGTGAGCTCGTTCTATTGCGAACCAAGGAGAGAGAGAGCCCTCAGGGATCCAAGATCTCAACCATTTCTCTATGAACTCCGCGGTGCGGCCTTGCTCCGCCCCCTCCGGGAACCCCACCAGGCGAAGGTTGTTGCAGCGTGCTCTGTTTTCTGCGTCCTCGGCCCTCCGATGCAGCTCCTGGGTGTGGGATTGGAGATGTGCCACCTGCCCCTTAAGTTGCTGGACATCATCTTCAACGGTGGAAATACGGGATTCAGTCTCTTTGATCCGGGCTGTGGCGTTTTAGAGGTCCTGCAGGATAATGGTCATGTCCACCCTAACCCCCGCGATCTTGCCCTCCACTGAGGACTGTGAGGTGTGGATGGCTTGAAGGATGGTGGACAGATCCGTTGCCGGTGGTGCATCCCTATCCGCAGTTCCCCCCGTCGCCCCAGTGTCAGTGGTAATGGAGCGATCCATTTTGGCCGGGGTCTTGGCTGGTCTGTCTCGGCTCATAGTGCCACTCAGTAGAGCATGGGGACCACACGAAGTGTCTTAAGAGGTGATCGCTGCAAGGGGGCCGGAGGTCAACCCAGAGAGGCACAGGATCCGGGAGGCAGTCAGGGATGGAGGAGATGGCCCCCCCAAGGCCCTCCGCCGCTCGATTAGTGCGGCCGACACAGAGGCGTCTCCTTGGGGGGCTGACCAAGGATCTGAAGTGGGCCGCCGGGGTGGAGGGCTCACAGCTCCTCGCAGGTGCCACAGAGTGAGACCGGGGGGGGGTCTGGAGAGAGAGACCACCACGCCGTCCAACAAGCATGGCCGGACACCCCCCCTCCTGGCCACATCATCTCGGGAGGCAGAGCAGTCGGGTCAGATCTTGAGGGCAGACCGGAGGATCACCATCCCGGTGAGCCCAGGACCACTTCGCGCAGGGTCAAGGTGGACGGGGCCCACACCGTAATTCTCCCGCTGCTCGATGGGAGCGGCCGACACCACCCCTCTGGCCAGGAATTCAGCATCTGCCCCCAGTCCAGCGGCCACGAGCAGGTCAGGGCCCAGAAGGCCGGAAAGAGTTCCGCGGGGCACCCAGGGTGAAGGAACACGTCGTGCAGGCCGCAGGCAGGGCCACCAGGGCCCGGTTCTGCTCCACAGCAAGCTGCCCGCGCATGCAAGGGGGGCCCCCCTCAGCCAACACGGGACCCCCTCCCGCCGCCGGGACTTACCAGCCGCCAAAGTAGTGTAGCGTCGGGCCTCTGAGCACGCAGGCCTCCCTTTCCACTGGCCGATCCCGCTCACCAGCAGCTCATGGCCCCCGGCCGCCGGAAACAGCAGATGGCACCACAGCAGCCCCGTCGGGCCTCCAGGATCTGCAGTATGAGCACCCCGCAGGCACAGGCAGAGGGCCGCTCAGCGCCGGGCGTATTCAGCAGCCGCAGCTAGGCGAAGGTCCTCCAGCCGCCCGATCAGCAGCCAGTCGTCTCCAGCCCCCCCGCCCGAGGCAGCGGTCGATGGGTCAGCAGCACCGCAAGGGCACCGGGGAGCGGCAGCGGGAGTCTCTGTTGAGTTTAGGTCTGGGGGCAGCTTCGCGCCGACAACGGCGGTTACAGGATCGGCGGGCGGGCCCGGCCTCCACAGCTGCCCGCGCCAGAACAGCAGCCAAAGGGAGGGAGGCACAGGCGTCAATCAGGATCCCGCAGCTCACCTCCAGACACCTCCGATCCCGGGGGGGGCCCTCAGATTCTTCAGGGCTCCCAGGCCAGGGAACGACCAGCAAGGTCCGACAGCCACAGGACACGCCGTTCAGCGCAGAGGGGCCACCATCTTGAGTGCAGGTCCCCGCCGGCCAACCGAGTCCGGCGCGATATCGGCTCACAAAATTTTCCCAGCCAGGGGTGCAGCCGGAGGTGCTACGATGACCCGGCCACCAGTCTTAGGGTCGGATGGCTCTCTGAATGGGCGGATTACGGGCAGATGGTGGAGGGGTCCGGGAGCACACTCAAGGTGCGTCCACCATCTTGGCTCGTCAAGTCACGCCCCTGCTTCAGTTGAATTTAATGTAACTATTTTACATATGGCAACTTTAGAAAGTGCCACTTTGTTGCCCAAAGTTTTCCATTAGCCGCCTCTGTTCAAAATAGCTGGTGTTCTCAAGACAGCCTGTTGCCCTCCTGGGGAGACGTGAGAACAACTCTAAGTAAGAAGACCAAAGGACCCACCAAGGGAAGAGGTGTGACTTCCTCATGGTATGATGGCCAGAGTAGGTTTGAGCCCAAAATGCATGCTTCCAACGGGGAAGCCGCCTTTGAAGGGCAAATGGTTATCACACTAGGAAAGGACTGCTCTTTTGTTTTAGCAGACAGGCTGGCATCATGGGCAGAGAAGGAAAAGCTGTTACCAGACAGTTTTTTCAAGGGTTGTGTAGCCCCAGATAGCCACATCTCTATGTTGTGCTAGGGAGCTCCACACATGGAGAGAAGGATCTTGCCATGATGGGAGTGGGCAGAATAGTGCACACTGGGATAGCTAGATGCCACACTTCACAGGAAGTCATCATCAGGCTGGAGGCAGTTTGCTGCCACATAGGCTCATAGCGGGCATACAAGTGGCATCCCCAGACCTCAGATCACTACTGAGTTAGAAGAAGTATCAAAGAAGAACTGCACTCCTGCTCCCTGGACCCAACACAGAGACGATGTACCTGCTGCACCTGTGGAATGGCATAAAGAGGACTGTGCCTGCAGTTGCCCATGAGTACCAAACAGAAGGATGACTAAAAAATCAGTTGGCTGCAGGGCCATAAAAGTAGGGGTGGACGTAAATCATGTAATTCTGTGTACTTTAATTAATGCCCCTGAGTTCGCTGGAACAGTGACAGGCATCAGAGTGAACTTTAGACACACTGCAGGAAAGTTATTCCCAGCTACAGAAAAGCACTGGGATTGCTGCAAACAGAAACCAGTTGACCAGTGGCAATGGTCCTATGCTGGACTTCAACTGGTTACCATGAGAAGTTGACTTCTGAGGCCAAAGTTGCCACGTCAAGCTCGAGGACCTAAGTTTTCAACTTAATTGTCGCGGCTAACCTTAAACCACAATTGCAGTCGATTGCAATGAATTATTGCACCTGAGTAAAAAAAAGGAGTGATTTATTGTTTATTCCAATATTCATATTTCCAGATGCCCCTGGTAGATATGTGTAATTCTGGTGTCTATTGAAAGCTAAAAATACAACCTACTTTGATAAATTGGTGTTAGATTGTTCTTGTGTCATTTTCTTCTTATCTGCCATTCCTGGTGCTACTTAATAGTTTACACTTGTTCCTTTGATAAAGACTGACTGCTGTGTGCAACACCAACCCAGAACTGAGCTAAGGTTTTACAAGCAAACCTGACTAGATCTGGCATGGATTTTTGTCATTATCACATGCTGAGATCACACAACCACACCAAATAATGATCCACATTATTCACATATAACAATAAACTACATGTACAACACAGTAATTTTATTAATGCTACACCATCTGCCGATATCAATACCAGTTCCACTAATGCTTTCAGTATTACTACTGATAACAATACTAATGCACATAAAATGGTTACTTATTTACCTCCAACTGAATATTATCAAGTTCAGAACTCATTAAGACACTTTCATCAAATCTTAAGCCCTTAGCTGCTGAGCATCCCCTAGTGCTGAGACATTTGTTATGCTTGGGGCAGTTCACACCTAAGGGGATTCTAAAGCTACTTTTATGAATTATCCTGTAGGGAACCAAAACTTATTTTTATAAATGGCAAAATCAGTGCAAGAAAGTGTATTATTTTTACACATTGGATCAACAAAATGTTTCCTTTGCTTATGTCACCCTTCTCCAAGCTTTCAGAAACAAGCTGGGCTTTAAAAAAGAGCATTTTCTTTTACCACAGGTTTTGTTTTTTAAGACAATTTTTCATATTTTTGTGTGGGTTCTACCTACTTGCAGTTTGTGGTAAACACAGGCATGAAACCTCTGGGTGAACCTGGAAAGTGATATATCTCTGACAAGTAAAACAACATTCAACTTCAGCAAGGGGTCATGTGAGTTGATCGCTCATGGTTTTCCTACTGTGACAAATCATTGAAATAAAAAGCAATGGAAAAAAATGGGACAAAATAGAAACAGGTGACAACTTAGTTATCAGTCATTTTATTTGCCCTGATGGCAATTTACAAATGTAATGCATAGTTACTTCCATCAGACCATTCTGGTTGCAGGGATATATAGAATTTTTTTATTATTTAAAAGTGCTTGATACTCAAATTTAACAAATGAGCTGCAGCATTTAATGATATTTTAATGTGTGTTAACTATGAAGCAATCATATGCTAAAATCAATGAATGCTAAAATGGGTATAAAGGAAACCAGTGCATTTTTTAAAGGTGCCCAAGATACAGAGTTTAGGAATGGTGGTTTTTTGTACAATTCAGAATTTGAGGTTACCCATGTTATCATGTGATCCTGTCAGCCTTTTGCCAAAAAAATTGTTCTTTATTGCATACTGGCTAAAATTTAGAAAGCATAAAAGAAGAAATGCAACTGATAATAACAAATGTTCTACTATTCTGTAAAAGCAATACCACACTTACATGAATATGCCCAGCTCCCACATCATGAAAGGCCCCAAGGCGCAACATGGAGATATCACGTTTTTGATATGAACATTTTCCATTTTGGTGATGTGGATAGCTGCAGTATTTGGCCCTGGGCCTCGCCGACCACCCAGGGAAAACTACTGAACCCAGACATTTCTGAAAACAATACAACCAGGGTAGTTTAAGACCTGCATGGAATGGCTTGGTTTCCCTTCAAACATGAGCTAACTCACAAATTTATCTCACATTTCTGTGAGGGAAGAATCTAGAATCTGTGACGATACACAACATTCCTACCACCCAACATTCACACATTTCTCCTTATTAAAATGGTACCCCATGTGTGCGGCTGGGCCTCTTGTCCGTGACAGGATAAGACCCCAAAGCATAGCATGGAAACATTAAGGGGCAGATTTACAAGCCCCCTGCGCCACCAGTACGTCACTTTTCGTGACGTACTGGTGGCGCAGGGGGCTCCTCGATATTTACAAGGAGAGGAAAAGCCACCATGCGTGACTTTTCCTCTCCTTGTAAATACCGTCCCTTCACACGCAGCACTTTGCGTTGAAGGGACGTTCCATGGGTGTTGCTGTGGGTGTTCCCACGCAACACCCATGGAACAAGACACATCTCCAGATTTACGAGAAATCGTAAATCTGGAGATGCGTCTGAAAGCTACGCCACCCTAGAGGTGGCGTAGCGAGACGCACCGTCCTCGTTTTTCCTCTTTCAATGCGTGCTGCATTCTACAGCATGCATTGAAAGAGGAAAAGCCTGTACTGATTGTTTTTGTGCAGAAAGGTGCCCCTTCCTGCACAAACACAATCTCCCCATGGCGCAGGCATCCTTGCACCATGGTGCAAGGGTGCCTGCGCCGGCGCTTGGCAGCTGTTTGTGCGCCAGCGCAGGGGAGAGCACAGGAATGCGACATATTCTTGTAAATATGTCGCATTCCTGTGCTCTGAAAGTGCCGCAGCGTGGCGCAGCCAAAGGGCTTGCAGCGCCACGCTGCGGCACTTTCTTGTAGATCTGCCCCAATATTTGCCTGCAAAAAGGGGTTGTTTTGCCGAGGTGGGTACCTGCGGTATTTGAGCCCAGGCTTGCTCAATACCCAGAGAAACCAACCAAAGTACATATTTATGAATACTAGATGACCAGGAGAATCCAGAGTGGCATGACTTGTGTGTATTCCACACCGTTTCTTAACAAGAATGCACTGCAAACCTCAAACGTTTGCTAAAATCATACACACTCCTCAAATTACTATAAAGGGAAAGTTCCGAAATGTTTGGGGATTCACAAAATTCCTCCCACACAGTGTTCCTACACTTATTCCTGTAAAAACAAATTCTTTGTGTGAGTCTCAGCCTATACCTTGCGACAGGAAAAGCACCAAAATGCAGCATAGAGAGTTCACATTTTCACCTTTAAAATTCACCTATTTTGTTTATGTGGGTACCTGCAGTATTTGTGCCTAGGATCTGCTGCCACTGAAGAAAATAGACCAGATCCAGACATTTCTGAGACTCAGACACCCAACATGTTTTTGTAGCTAAAAAATACAGAATACGGAATAGAGAACATTTGGTGAGTCAGGGTGTGGGTTACTTTTGGAAGACTGAACAGAGTATCAATCCAAAGCACTATACAAGTTGCTAAAAGAAGTACAGAGGGAGGTACTATCAGTCCCTTTCAGCATGGAAAATTAGATGAGGGGCTTATTTAATTTAATAAATGTTGATCAGGTGGTGCAGGAGGGTTTTGAATTTCACTGGGAAATGGGGTCTGGAGGTTGGGTTAAAGAGAAGAGGAGAATAGTCAGGAACCACATTGGACATGGAATTAAATTGATTTGGTGCTGTTTATAATGATAAAAGGATGATTATATTCTTTGGGTGGATAATCACATGGGCACAGTAGAAGATGAAAATCATTATGAATATTACAAGAATTTCAATGATTAACATTATTGACTAGTGTTATTTACTTTTTGTTGCCCTCATTCTGTCCCTGATTCACAAAGAGCCTCTGAAGGTTCCGCAGTCATGAATGGATCTCCGCCCTCGTGATGAGATCTCCGCAGTGGGAAACTGCAATGTGGATATCCTGCTCCCGCTACGACTTCGGACCCTCCGTGCCAAGAGTGGAGGATCTTTGGGAATTAGGGCCTCTGTGTACAGCTTCTGTTTGCTGGTACACTTCTGTTGCCAGTACTCTCTCGATTCCTCAATTATATTCACTTTTCAATACTGTTAGAAATTGGGTGTTTGATTGACAGAGGTATCCAAGAAGGAACCACAATCCAGGTCCGGGTAAGTCAGATATACACCATAAATTAACCTGTGCTCTCCCTCTGGTAGCTTGGCACAGAGCAGCCAGGCCTAACTTGAGAAGCAATGTGTAAAGTATTTGTGCAACACTTCAAATAGTAACACAGTGAAAACAACACAAAAAACCCCACACCAGTTTAGAAGAGTAGATTATGATCTTATCAATAACACAAGACTAAAACAACAAAATCCAATAAGTAGAAGTCAAGATATGATTTTTTTTTAGATTAAAAGTAAAAATAGCATTTTGAAGCAATAAGTGCATCTGGAGTTACCTGGCCGTGCTGGACCGGGCAAAGTCAAAAGTTCAGGCCGACCACAATGGATCACAGGCTTAGGACAGGAGCCTCGAAAGGTCTGCTGAACAAAAGTACCTTGATCCTGGTCTCAACAACGAGATGCAGATGCAGCCGAGTGATGCATGGGTGTTGATCCCGCAGTCGAGGTGATTTGTCCATTTTTTTCATGCAACAATAGCGATGAGCCAGTTCTGAAGACAAAGCACTGGTTCCGAGATGCGTTGCTTCCAAGTGCGTTGCATCGGACTTCTTCACACAGTCATAGGAATGTGTCAATCATCTCTCCTGCAGCGGCGGTGATGCAGGGGTTCAGATGCATCAGTTCCAATGGTGATGCACTGGTTCCAAGTGCAATGCACTGGTCTGTTCCCGCAACAGCGGTGGTGCATCAATTCAGCCACATGCAGCAGAAGATGCGTCAGATACAGTGGAATAAGCACCTGGATCCACTTCCACTTTGATATACCTGAGTCTTAGAACAGGAGGTAAGCCAGCATGCCCTTGGAGATCACTCTGGGTTGCTAAGTTATGCTAATTGGGGTTTATAAAGTGCATGTACATCAAATAGGTTCCTTGGCGCTAAGGTAACAGGATGCAAGATGCTTTCCTGGGATTAATAGCCATACGCTTGTTTAAAGAGCATTGTTTTTAAAAAGCTGCCTGGGCCTTGCATAGTTGGAAGTGGATCTGATGTCTGGGGGGAAGGAGTTCCATAGATGCGAAGCACACACAGCAAATCTAGAACGCCTGTCTTTTTCTTTTTATATTGTGGTACCATCAGGAAATTCAGGGAGGTGGATCTTAGATTGTGGTTAGGTGTGTAGCTCTGAATTTTGGAGGATATGAATGCTGGGCTTTTGACATGCAGAGGTTTAAAGATGATGCCCCCAGTTTTGAAGATGGACTGCTGAGTTGCTGGGCACCAGGGTAGCTTTTACATCAATGGACTAATGTGGCAGTGGCTGGGCATTCGGAAAACTAGCGTAACTGCTTGGTTCTGTGCTATTTTTAGTCTACAGTTATGACCAACTGGGAGATTCAGATAGAGGGCATTGGTGTAGTCTATCCGGGAGATGACGAGAGCAGTAATGATTTGAATTATGGCTCCATGAGAGAAGTATTTCCTGATTTTTCTAATTCTCTGGAGTTGGAGAAAGCAAGAGGAGATAACTGCTCCTATCTGAGCTTCATGGAGAGGTCTTCATCGATGAGGACCCTGAGGCTTTTCACAGCTTTCTTCGGGATGGGTGTGAGCCCATCTCAGGGGGCAAGAAGGATGGATTCCATTGATAGGTTTTATTTTTGTGACAACAATCTTGAGTTTTTCTGAATTCAGTTTCTGTTCATATAGTCTTGTATGTGTGTCATTGCGTTATGGAAAACTTCCTTGAATTCTGCGGTGTTATCAATATTGGAAAGCAGCTGCATATTGTCAGTTGTAAATTCTTATGTTTTGTTTCTTTAGGGTATGTACAAGGGGCGGATTTACAGTTTGAACAAGTGATTGGATAGGGAGGATCCTTGAGGTACTCATCAGTTTCGTTGGACCCTCGGTGAGTGGAAAGGTGCGAGGCAGGCTGATTGGGAGTTGTCTTTGAGGACGGATTTCAGCCAATACAGGGCAGCACCTTGCAGGCCCACAGCCTTGACACATTCGATCAAAAGGGTATGCTCGACCGTGTCGACGGCCACTTATACATCTAGGAGGACCAGTGCCTGGGTGCTATCTCCATCAGTCTCTTCTCTCATGTTGTCCACAACAGAGAGAATGACTCATTCGGTTGAGTGGGCCAGTTGAAAACCTGCCTGTTGAGGAATTTAGTGTCCTCGAGGAAGGAACTGAGATGCTGAGCAATATGAGTCCCTAAACACTTAGCTAGATAGAGGAGATGTGAGATAGGTCTTTTTAGGGACAAGGGGTTGTCTCTGGGTTTTTATGGAGTGAAATCACTACTGCCTCCTTAAATGATTTGGGAACCCTACCCTGTCTCAGGGAGAGATTAGGGAGGGAGGTGGTGGGGCCAGGAAAAAGAGAAAACATAGTTTTTAGACGATGGAGGGGACAGGTGTCTTCCGGGAACCTGACTTGACTTTTGTCAGCAGTTTTATAAATCGATCTTTGCTAATGGCAGGAAAGGCTAAGAGTGTAGTGGAGCTTCTATCTTCTGGTGGGGTTGTATTGACTAGTGAACTGGGGAGATACTATCTTTTATTGCATTCATTTTGTAAATGAAAAATGAGTTTAATGCATTGCATAAATCTTGGGTGGGGATGATGAGTAAGGTTACCCTGTCAGGGTTAGATAGTTCTGTGACAATGCCAAGGATTTCCTTTGTTTTATTTCCAGAGTTAAGGATTTTATTTGAGAAGAAGGTGGATTTGTTTGCATGATTAGTTTTTTTTATAAGATTTTTAATGTTGGTTAAAGATCTCCTTATTTCCAGGTAGATAGGTGCTCCATGATTTGCGTTCTGCCAGGCGTAGTTCAAGCTAAACTTTCTTTAGCTCTTCGGAAAACCATTTTGATGCTTCCTGGTGTCTATTTTTTCTCATAATGTGGAGAGGGGCGTGATGTTACTGGCCATGGTTAACCAGTTTGATATTGTCTTCTCATATTCCTCTAGGCTCTCTACAGGGTTGGGTAAGGAGTGTGCTAGTGAGTCACAGAAATCATCAAGGTTTATAGGATTCCATGATCTGGTGAGCATTCCTTGGCATGTAGAGTGTTTCATTGGAGTCAGGCTGGCTAAGGTAAACTTATTTAAGTGATGGTCCGAACATATACAAGGGGAGATGGTTAGATTAAGTATAATTAGGTTTGTGGACCATATCTGGTGAAATGTGTGACCTTTTAGGTGATTTCAAGCAAGAGTCTAGTTCTTCCTCAGCAGGGCAGTGAGTAGCACGCATCAAGGCAGCACAGCAGAAAAGTGGTTCTTCTAGAGCAGCATTACAGCAAAGTGGCAGTCTTTCTAGCACAACAGCAGTACTTCCTCCTGGCAGAGTTTCTTCACAGGTCCAGTAGTGTCTGATTTGGTGGAGTCAGAGACCCAGTATTTATACCCAGTTGTACCTTTGAGGTGGAGGTGAATTCAAAGAGGAGCTTTGAAGTGCACATAGGTCCTCCCTCCAAGCTCTGGCTCTAGCCTCACTACAGGGGGGTATGCAGCCCTTTGTGAGGGGACAGGAAACTGCCTATTTGGGAGTAAGTGTCAGTTCCTCCCTCCCATCTGGCCCAGGATGACCCATCAGGATGTAGATGGCCACTCAGTCACACCTAACCTTCCTTTGCATGTGGCGGTCTAGAGGGAATGCACAAAGTCCAGCTAATGCCCACCCCAGATGTGAATTGGAGACTGGCTGCAGGCACATAGAGCAGAGAAGTAGCATTTCTGAAATAGTTATGTTAAATTCGACTTTGCCAGCAAAGAGGATTTAGAAATCACCTTTCCAATTAAATGAAACGTGAAATAACTACTCCTTCTCAATCAGGGATTACAGCTTATAAATTTAATAAGGAGTCCCCAATGCTATTCTATGAGAGGGGGATGCCTCACAGTAGTGAAAAACAAATTTGGCTGTTTTTCACTACCAGGGCATGCAAAACTTAACAGTACATGTCCTACCTTTTAATTACACAGCACCCTGCCATATAGGTTACTTAGGGCCTCCTTTAGGGGTGACATATGTAAAAAGAGGTGAGTTTAATGTTTGGTAAAGGCTTTTAAATGCCAAGTCAACGTGGCAGTAAAACCTCACACACAGGCGCTGCAGTGGCAGACCTGACACATGTTTAAAGTGCTACTTAAGTGGTTGCCACAATCAGTGCTGCAGGCCCACTTGTAGCATTTAATTTACAAGCCCTGGGTACATTCAGTGCACTCTACTAGGGACTTATAGATAAATTAAGAATGACTATTGTGGATAGTCAATCAAACCATGTTTATGGGGGAGAAGCACATGCCCTTTAGCACTGGTTGGCAGTGGTAAAGTGCTCAGAGTCCTAAGGCCAACATAAGGAAATCCGAAAAAAGGTGAGGCAAAGAGGTATACATTTGGGGAAGACCACCCTAAGGCTGTCAGGTCTAACAAATATGTTTTTATCACTTTTAAAATATTTTTTCGGTGACTTTTGATATCTTTGCACTCCAAGAAATGTAACTATGCCGTCTCTCTGATCTTGATCTGTTTGTGTTTTCAGGAAGATATACATTTGACTGGTTTAATTATTTTTGTTCTCATTTTTTACTGTGTTAAATTGACATTTCTGTATGATCCTGCTGTCTATCTTGCTCATGATGTGACATACAATCTTGAACTTTCTTTTGTTTGCTACATGGTGATATTTTTTAATATTGAATTAACATTTGGTACATATTATCTGTGTGCTTTCCAAAAAGAAAATAATTCATTTAAAAACATAGCTTGATATATCAGTATGTCACTAAACAAGCCCATGAATACCTCACAAGCTGTACCTTGTCTTTAGATAGGTGTGTTAGTCATGTGTTTCCTAGTCAAATAAAGTAAGCAAAAACAATGTACAAACACATTTACATCTCTGCCTGGACATAATTTGCAATTTTTGCAGATTAAAAACATTCCCTCCTGCACTCTTAGAAATCTGCATCACGTGCATGTTTCCAGACATGTTACTTTGAATGTCATATGTTTAATATCCTATTCCCACTATGCCACGTTCTACATAATGGATAACTCTGCACAGGTGAAATTAAGTCTTCTGTGCAAATGCACATTTTTCTTCTCCACAAGAAACATTTTTCTCCATGGCGAAAGCTCTTCCTCACTAACCCCAGCAAATCTGAACATCATTTGTTTTCCTTCCTGTACTGAAAGTAAACATGTGACTATTTACAATGTACAATGTAGGAAGGGGCTAGAGAGGATATTTAAGAATGGACAGAAATGTGCTAGTTTTAGGGTTTTTCCAAACTTTTCCAAGGTAAAATTGTCCTTTAGATACCATCTTCCCACCCCTTGAGTGGGATTTCCCCCTGTGGATTTCAACGCACTCATGCAGAGAAATCCAAAGGAGTAGATGCATTTGTGCCCACTGTAAGCAAGTGAATTATTATTGGGATGGATGCAAGTCCACCACAAATTACTAACCTGTTAGGTCGAGTCCAAAGTTTCAGTAATTTAAACCTGAGCTCAACCTCTGGTCGCTATGGCACAGAGCAGACAATCTTATTTCAAGAAAATCTATAAAGTATTTATAAGTCCCAAAACAATTAAAGTAAATGACACAATAAAAATGCCACTCTAATTTATAAAAATAGAGAAAAATGTAATAATCAAAATGTCACCATAATGATAAAAATCCAATAAGGGGAACCTACAATATGAATTTTAAAGATTTAAGTGCAAAATAGTGCCAAAAAGCACAAGGGCCTGATTTGAACTGCAGTATCATTTTGGAGGTCTGACCACCTGCTACCCTGGTGGTCCAACCACCGGATCACGAGCTGGGTGGACATACTGTAGCAAGACCACTGCCAACATGCCGGCGACAGTGTCAGCGGCGTACGACACTATGCGGACGACACCCAAATAATGGTGTCCATCACCCATAATGTTAGGGACTCTGCTCTTAATTTCAGAAGGTGTATGCAGGCAGTTTCCATCTGGATGACGGAAAACTTCTTGAAATTGAATGGAGAGAAGACGGAGGTCCTTATTTTTGGCAATTCTCTGGACATCTGGTCTAACGAATGGTGGCCAGATTCACTCGGAGTTTGTCCCTGCCCAGTCTCCCACGGTAAAAATCTAGGGGTCATAGTGGACAACTCACTATCAATAAATCGGCAGGTTAGCAGGACAGTTTCCACTTGTTTTGGGATTATCAGAATCCTAAAAAAAATCATTCAATTCCTTTCCTTTGATTCACGCAAGCAGGCTGTCATCGCCTTGGTAATGTCCAGACTGGACTATTGCAATGCCCTTTATCTGGGCATTAACAAAGGATTGATTAAACGTCTGCAGCTGGTGCAGAACGCTGCTGCTAGGCTGATAACTGACCTGCCTAAATACCACTCAGTCACTACAACAATCAGATCTCTGCACTGGCTTCCCCTGGACCATAGGATTCTTTTCAAAACGTTATGTATGACTCATAATGCCTACTATGACTCCGGCCCTGAGGGGATCAAGGTTCTCCTCCATCGCTATGTCCCCACCAGACAGCTCCGATCCTCAGATAAGAATCTATTGATTATTCCGAGGTTCAAAAAGGCCAAATGGGGAGGTAGAGCTTTTTCCACCACTGCTGCTAAACTGTGGAATTCTCTTCCGGAAGAGCTTTCTGGTCAGGCGTCACACTTTCTCTTCCGGAAAGCATTGAAGACCTGGTTCTTCACACAGAGCTTATCCTGAGCATCTCTACCCGGTGTACACCCGTTTGTCTTGCTCCGTAACAGCGTCTTGACGCCCTTGGGCTACGTTAGCGCTATATAAGTCCATTTTCATTTTCATTCATTCATTCATTTTCATTTCATTTTCATTTCACTATGTTTTAATTTATCCAAAGGCAAATGTTCAATTGCATTGCTTTGTCAGTCTTTAGCAACATTTGGTGTATTTCTGCATCTTAGTTGTACTAATTTCTTGTATTTTTATTGCTTTGCAATCACAGTGGATTTGGCACTGCAGTTCATGGGTGCACCTGGAAAGAATTTCGGAGCCAGCTCAAATCAAGGAAAAATTGCTCTTCATTAACTTGAAAAATGGATTTCTGTCTACAATGTCAACACGTAAAGCCGAGGAAGCAGATCATGACATTTCTACTTGAAAAGACCACACCAGACAAAAGCAAGCATTCTTGAAGGATAAGGTATTGAACGCAGACAGTGATGCAATCAATCGTTAGACCACTCACTCTGCTCATCTTGGCTGTAATCGTTAAATCCCTTTGTAGGAGGTCAGTAAACTTCAAATCTCGGAAGTTATTGAATTATGATTCTTTTTTTGTTTGACCCAGACACTCCATGATCCTGCCTAGCAATCCTTGGCAATTCTTGTTACTCGCCAGACATAAGATATCCTGCTTGTTTAAGTTTGATTTTAATTATTTCTTTCTTCAGTCAGTCAGTGAATGAACACTTTCTCAGTACCTTGTATAATTAGGGGTAACCGAGTACAGCAGTGATACACATTTCAAGAACATGCAACCTGTTAAATTAGTGTTAAAGACAAGTTATACAAGAAAAAATGCACCTTGACAAAAGTTGTATTAAAAATACTGATTTGCTAAATATTGAATGTTATAAAAAAGAGGTGTATAATACTGGTCTGCAAGTTTCAGAGCCATAGTAAGTTTTCAAGATATTCACGTTATAGGTATATAAAACTTTGCTTTAAACCTCTGAAAAGGAAAAATATGGCAAGCAATCTGTTTTCCGGACATGATCCCTCTCAGGAACATTACAGACATTTTTTAAGATAACCTGTAAGTTTGCTAATAACAATACACTTGTCCGTCTTCTAAGGTTTTTCAGTGCCCTGTGCCAGACATATTTTGCACACCTCCTTACATTTATTTGTCATATTCATCTACTTAAAACCCCCATGATGACAAACAAGGTTGAATTATCTATTGAAACAGGGGCTCCCAAAAACATCCAAAAGCTGAAGTTTACATAATCTCTATGCATATAATATAGAAACACAGAAACATAAGGATTTAAATATCGATTGCAAAAATATTGAATTCCTATACTTAGCTATAAAAAGCACAAATATCGTTGTCAAAAATATCGATTTTTACCTATATCTAAAACAAAAATATTGTAAACAAAAATATTGTTACCTTTAAATAAACCAATAATATATCAAAAATATCTTTTCAAACAATATTGACTACAATGTTATTGCTAAAATAATTAGATAATCATTAATAAAGAGAGAAAAAACACTTTTTGCAAAAATCAATTACTTTCAAATAAACTTCAAACTTTGTTATACGCATATTTAAATTAAATAAAAATATATTACATCAGCAATATGTTTTCCATTCAACCCCAAAAATTAACATTTAAACACCAACCTAAATATTAATACATTCATGTATAAATAAATGTATCTCCAAAAACATTAAACTATGGGACTAATTACGATGAGGTCGGACGAGCATCTGACCGATACCGTTGCAGGATGGATACCGACCGACATATAGTCGGCAGTTCCACCCGACAAATTAAGATGCGACTGCCGTATAGGCGATCAGAAATATCCCCTTTTCCATTGCGGCTTGTGCTGTGGCCCAGAAAAGGGCAACAGCACAAGCCGCAGTGGAAAAGGGGATGTTTTGAAACATCGATACCCCATGTTCAGGCACCATGGTGCTGGAATATGTGGTCACATGACTTTTGGGTGTGCTTTTGTAAATGTTAGGATGTACACTGTGACCAATCACCATATGTCTGTACACTCCACACATAGGTACCCTGGCAGAGCAAGAAGAAGACAGCCTCCTGTCTACCGGCCATTTCCAGGCCTTCAAACAATGGAAGAAAGAGACGTTATCAGCAAATTTTGTCGCAATAGGCAGAGCATCAAAGATTTTTGTGACCAGTTTGAGCGTATTTTACGTCCTCAAAGGAACTATCTGACATCTCTGACACCAATAGTCAAAATTATGGCAGTACTGCATTCCCTGGCCACAGGTTTCTGTCAGTACACTGTGGCTATGGTGGAATGTCACAACTTATGTTCAGCATAGTACTTCGCGATGTACTATCAGCATTGATGAGACACATGGAGCGCTACATTCAGTTCCCCAGACGTGAAGATTTGGCTAATGTGAACGGTGACTTTTATGGTTTTGCTTGCATCCCACATGTGATTGGAGCTACTGATGGTACACATATTGTCTTCATTCCACCGCAAGCCAGTGAACAGGTCTATAGAAACAGGAAGCACTTCCATTCTATCAACATGCAAGTGGTTTGTTTAGCGGATTTGTACAACTCACACATCTGTGCCAGATTTCCAGGTTCAGCCCATGACTCCTTCATATTGCGGAACAGCATCATACCCAATTTGATGCCCCAACTACTAGCGGAGAGGGCTTAGCTTGTTGGTCAGTATAATGTGTTCAACCTTTTTATGTATGTTGTCAGGTCGCATTTTCTGCAAATGTGTGACCAATTATTGCACTTCTGTCTATCTTCCATCTAGGAGACTAAGCGTATCCCAACCACCCATGGTTGGTAACCCCGTTGAGGAATCCAATAATGCATGGTGGCATCTGCTTCAATGAGGCCCATAGAAGAACACAGCGGCCAGTGGAGTGGGCTTTTGGGCTTCTGAAGGCCAGATTCAGATGTCTGGGCAATACTGGGGGAGCCCTCCTCTACTCACCCGGGAAGGTGTTTCAGATCACCTGCTAAATACCTCACAACACCTCACTGTGATGGAACATCCCTCTCATCGCAGAGGATGGAGACCAGCAGGATCCACTGGGTGAGGATCCTGAAATGCCAAATGATGATGACAGTGGTAAAGAGGAAGGAACTGACTTGAGTCAACAGCTCATCAAAAGAGCTCATCAACAATTTCTTCTCATGAGTTGACTGTTACAGTGATTGTTGTTTTGTAGCTGTGTTGAGTATGTTCATGGATACATGTTAGGTCTGTACAGGTGTGTGAAACTCAGTGCACAGCTGTTTTTGGAGGAAGCTTTTGACACATGCACACATGGATGATGTTGCTTTGTGTTGGTGACATTAACCTATGTACTGTGTACAGTAGAAGTTGACAGAGATTATTGTCATATGCACGTTTTCCTTGCTAATCTGTTTTTGTCTGTTATAGGTACCTTCAACATTCATCCTCATTTGGACATTTCAGAGTTGTGACATCACAGGTATATGATGCTGTTACTAAGTATGAAGTGGACATAGATTGTTCCTGGGAATGTCTGTCACAGACTTTGGGTGTACAAATCTGGTACCAAGCCAGCTTGCACAGCTACAGGATGGAAGTTGGTGAAACTCCATTGGACTTGTTCCCTGTTGTGTGGTGATCCTCTGGTAATGTGTGTGCCATCATGTGCTCCAACACAATGTGGTTGTTGGGCCAAAACATGCTAGTCTTACTTCACATTGGCTAAGTCCTCAAAGTGTATGAACCGGATGTAGCAGTTGAAATGTCTCATCTTTGTATGCCACTGTGCCACTGTGCTTGTGGCACACTACTGACATATGTTTGTGACATTCCACCAGATGCAGCAAGACTGAATTGGAATGAACCTGTGCTCAGAAACTGTAGTATTTATTTATTTGAATAGTTTTATATAGCGCTGGCTAGACCCGGAGGTATCAATCAATCAATCAATCATGTCACTTATAAAGCGCACTACATACCCGCGAGGGTCTCAAGGCGATGGGGGAAGAGGGGGGTGGTGCTGCTACTGATCGAAGAGCCAGGTCTTGAGGAGTCTTCTGAAGGCCAGTAGGTCTTGGGTCTGTCGGAGGTTGGTGGGGAGGGTGTTCCAGGTCTTGGCGGCGAGGTGGGAGAAGGATCTGCCGCCGGCGGTCGTTTTCCGGATGCGGGGGACTGTGGCGAGGGCGAGGCTGGTCGAGCGGAGCTGGCGGGTGGGGGTGTGAAGCTGAGTCGTCTGTTGAGGTAGGCTGGTCCGGAGTTGTGGAGTGCTTTGTGTGCGTGGGTGAGGAGCTTGAAGGTTATCCTCTTGTTGACAGGGAGCCAGTGCAGGTCTCTCAGGTGGGGTGTGATGTGGCTGCGTCGGGGGATGTCGAGGATAAGACGTCCAGAGGCGTCTGGATGCGTTGCAGCCGTCTCAGGAGCTTAGCCGTCGTTCCTGCGTAGAGGGCGTTTCCGTAGTCCAGCCTGCTGGTGACGAGGGCCTGGGTGACTGTTTTTCTTGTTTCGGTGGGGATCCACTTGAAGATCCTGCGGAGCATTCGGAGGATGTTGAAGCAGGATGAGGAAACGGCGTTGACCTGCTTAGTCATGGAGAGGGTGGGGTCGAGGATGACCCCTAGGTTGCGTACGTGGTCGGTGGGTGGCGGGGCTGTTCCCAGTGATGTTGGCCACCAGGAGTCGTCCCAGGCTGAAGGGTTGGAACCAAGGATGAGGACCTCCGTCTTGTCCGAGTTCAGCTTCAGGCAGCTGGTCCTCATCCATTCGGCGACGGCCTTCATTCCTTCGTGGAGGTGGGCTTTGGCGGTGTGAGGGTCTTTGGTGAGGGAGAGGATCAGCTGGGTGTCATCGGCATAGGAGATGATGTTGAGGTTGTGCTGTCGGGCGACATGGGCGAGGGGTGCCATGTAGATGTTGAACAGCGTTGGGCTGAGGGAGGAGCCTTGGGGTACGCCGCAGATGATCTTGGTGGCCTTGGATCGGAAGGGGGCGAGGCGGACGCTTTGTGTTCTGCCGGAAAGGAAGGATGTGGTCCAGTCCAGGGCCTTCTCTTGGATCCCGGCGTCGTGAAGGCGTGTTCGTAGTGTGTGGTGGCAGACTGTGTCGAAGGCGGCTGATAGGTCCAGGAGGATGAGGGCTGCTGTTTCTCCGTTGTCTAGCAGGGTCCTGATGTCATCGGTGGCGGCGATGAGGGCGGTTTCGGTGCTGTGGTTGCTGCGGAAGCCGGACTGGGAAGGGTCCAGGATGTTGTTCTCCTCGAGGTAGCGGGTCAGTTGTTTGTTGACGATTTTCTCGGTGACCTTCGCGGGGAACGGGAGCAGAGAGATGGGTCGGAAGTTCTTGAGGTCCTTGGGGTCTGCCTTGGGTTTCTTGAGTAAGGCGGTGATCTCGGCGTGCTTCCAGCTCTCCGGGAAGGTTGCTGTCTCGAAGGAGATGTTGATTATTTTCCAGAGATGGGGCGCGATGGCTGTACTGGCTTTGTTGAAGATGTGGTGAGGGCACGGGTCTAGCGGTGAACCGGAGTGGATGGTGTTCATGATCTCGCTGGTGTCCTCGTCGTTGATGTTGGTCCAGGAGAGCAGGCGGTTGGTGGTTGTGGGGGCAGTGGTCTCGGTGGTTGCCGGGGCGGTCGTGGTGTTGAAGCTGTCGTGGATGTCGGCGATTTTGCGGTGGAAGAAGGTGGCCAGTGAGTCGCACAGGTCTCGCGATGGCTGGATGTCGTTGGTGTTGGAGCTGGGGTTGGAGAGTTCCTTCACGATGTTGAAGAGCTCTTTGCTGTTGTGTGCGTTGTTGTCTAGGCGGTCTTTGAGTGAGGCCCTTTTGGCGGATCTGATGAGGTGATGTTGACTGCGGGTGGCGCTCTTGTGGGCGGCGTAGCTGTCCGCTGTCCGTTCGTGGAGCCAGATCTTCTCCAGTTTTCGGCATGTTCGTTTGGAGGCCTGGAGGTCTTCGGTGAACCAGGTGGCTTTATTGCTGGTGTGGCTGTTGGGCGGATTCTTGAGCGGGGCGAGGGTGTTGGCGCAGTCGTCGATCCACTGTCTGAGGTGCGGGCGGCGGTGTCGAGGTCGGAGGGTTCGGCGGGTGGGCTCAGGGCGAGGGTTGTGGTATCAGAGCGCTTTACATGAAATACAGTTTTGCATAGTTACATTAGGTACTGGAGCATAGCATAACATAAAACAAGTCCCCATAGAGCATAGAAGGTAATGAGGGAGGGGGGTAGGTCAATGGGCTGGGAAGCGGATCAGAACTGGCAAAGGAAGCAAATTACATCAGGGGACCCACAAAAGTCAGAGTTAACGAGCCCACACACCGGTTGGGGTCACATAGTCACAAAATCCAGTGCCAGATTCACTCACTGCGTTGGATCACCTTGGCAATGGAGCGGGACCGCAAGAGGGGGCGAATAAGGGGGCCTCGCAGTGACCATTAATGACTGGAGGGGTGTAGGCGTCCCAAGGGGGGGTCAACTTGAAGCAATGGACAGGCAGGCGAAACAAGGCGTGGACCAGCGGCAAGCTGCAGTCGAGGAATCATTCGAAGCAGTCAAGATGGAGGACCCAGAATCACGATCACCAACAACCTCAGCATAAAATGGCGGGCCCACAAATCCACAGAAACCCAAACCAAGATCCGTGAGAAAAACCAACCTCAAGGCGCAGGACTGGATGCGGGAGGCAGCCACAGGATCGGGAGGAAGGAAGGCTGTAAATCGCCGATCTCGCTCGGGTCGTCACGAGAGAAAAGCACTCTGGTAGCAGTATCCCGATCCAACATGCTGTGGAGACAGGGGAAATCGGCTCAGGCGCCCAGGCAGCAGCCCCGGAAGAAAAAAGGCAGCCACGGGGTCAGGAGGGCGCACTCACTCGGATTCGCAGTGGAAAGACAAGCTAGGGGTCAAGGGGGCACCCTCACTCAGGTTCGCAGTGGAAGATAAACTCAGGGGTACAGGGCGGCAGCGTCGCTGTAATCACGTTACTGCTATTTTCGGTGGTACAAGACTCGTGCGACCCAGCAACAGTCCCGGAAGGCGTTGCGGGAATGCCAAGCAACCAAGGACGATCCCAGAAGGTAGGTGACGGCCGTAGGGGTGATCCGCCAGCTCATCTCCTCTCAGCTGCGAAGGCAGCTCAACCGGAGCAACGGCCATGATGGAATTGGCTCCACTAGCTTCCATCTGGAACCTTGAGGGTGAGTAGCAAGACAACGAAATTCGCTCTTTGGTGGGAGGAAGCACCGGAATGTAGTCCATAGATCCCCGGAGGTGCAGGTGTTAGAAGGGGGGAGAAATTCCCGGGACAAATGCCAAAAGCAGTCCAGAGGCAATCCCCAGTTGGAGGAGCTCCCGGCCGGAGCTCCTCACCCGGCGGCCATCTTTGGCAGACCCCAACTGCCATGTTTTGGTTTATTTTATTGAATGATTTGGGATACCTTTAGTGAGGTTGTGGATGTGGCTCCAGCTGATGACATGAACAAATTGTCTGTTGCCTATCCTATTTGGCATTGTCAGATGTGTCTCCTACCATGTTTTTGAAGTATGCAAATGACATTTGTGGTTACTGACACAGATAGTTTTGTGGATGTCTTGTTTTGTTCTTTTTTTGACATTATGACAGCCTAATGTTTGGGACTATGGAATATAGTTGTCCTGAAACTGTACACTTGTATGTCTGTCGTGGGGTGGCATGGTCGAGTGAGTGTGTAGCACATTGCTGACAATACACATGTACATGCTTACCTAAGTAGCTTAAACTTTCATCTGAGGGATCACATGGTAATTAAAACATAACTTGCTAGATGTAAATGACACAGCAAGAGCTAGTGTTGTTGTGAGAAGTGAATTTATTGCAGTGCACATGGTGAGTATAAGAAATGAAACCAAATAAGACATAACATTTACATAATTGAGTGCAGTTGTCAGTGTTGGCAGATGAATCCATTGATGTAAGAGCCATATTGCCTGGAGTACAAAGTCCAACACACTCCTCCCATCAAAAGTGGGAAAGTGCATAAGAATAGTCAACAAAGTGAACAAATTGCACTCAAAGGAGGACATCAGGTGCACTGTTTCTTACTGGCAGCGGAGAGTGTTTTGCAATCCGACCCTTCTGGATGTTTCTTTGGACATTCCACCCTACGTCGGGTAGGGGAATCCACAACTACAGGGTTCAGGGTGTCTGAGGTGTCTTCCGCTGACAGGGTCTCCCTCCATGTGGCTGCCGCAGATGTAGAAGGGACAGATGAAGTTGTGCCACAGGGAGGGGTAGGTGTTTGTGCAGAAGCCCTGCAGTGTTTGGTATTAATGTCCCTCAGCACCCCAATGACCTGGTCCATTTGGTCATTATATCTCTCCATTATGTGGTCAACGGATCTCTGCAGTTGCTTAATGTCCCGGAGTTCCTCAAGTACCTGGCCCATTGCTTCCTGGCAACGCTCATATGCACCCATGATTTGGGTGAGGTTGGCCTGGGCGTCTGTGGCACCAGAAGCCCCATGTTGTGGGCCCACAGTTGCCCTACCACCATCCCTGCCCCCTCTTGCTGGCTCCTCCATCCTCAGTGAGTGGGTTGTAGCTTCTCACCTCTGGATTTGGGAGGGGTGGGCAGGAGATGATGCGGCCCGTGCTCGATTGTTATGTTGTTGCTGAAGGGGTCAGCTGTGATGTTGAAGCTGAGGTGGGAGATGTAGCTGTGGACCCAGTTGGACTCACTGGTGCCGTATGCCCAGGCAGATCAGATGGGCCAGATTCCTTCTCCACGTCCATGATTTCACGACAGTCTGCATCACTGGAGGCCTAATTCAGGGTTGGAGTCTGAGCTTGGGGGGGGGGGTGTCCTCACTTTGGCTGGATGTTGTACCAGATTGACGTGTTGGGGCAGAGCTTACATTGTAATTTTTGTAAGTGTGGTATGTACATCCACATCATTTGGGTCACAGTGAGTTCATGCCTGGGAGAGACAAAGGTGTTGAGGTGAACATTGGCAACTATCCCCGTTACGTTTGACTCAGTTTCATGGCATTATTATTCCTCAATTACACAAAGTGGTATGGGCCTGCTCATTTGCTGTGCTGATATGGTTCATTTTGCAATGAGGAATGGGAAAGTTAAATCCCAGTGACTAGCACCAAATGCGCTGTAGAAGTAGCCTGAAGATTAGTACATTCCAAGTCCAATTTGTGTCTAGTACAGGCATACACACAACTTGGTATTAGTTTTGTCATTGCTATTCATGTGTGCTGTGCAGTGTCAATGTATCACCAGGCAAATTGAACTAGTGGGGTTACCTACATGCGTTAGTAATATTTCAAGTACACACTTGGCATGGTATCACTGATGGACTCATTATTTCCTGCTCTGGAGACCAAGGGAAGTCCAGGTTAAGTAGGCAGACATGTGTCTGAGCAAAGCATTGTGGGGCATATTTACAAGCCCCTTGCGCCACTTTTGCGCCGCCGTTGCGTCACGCATGTGACGCAGCGGCGACGCAAACCATGCGCCGCGTTGCGCTATATTTACAACGTGACGCATCTAGGGAGATGCGTCACGTAGTAAACCCCTGCGCCACATGAATCCTGCGTCAGGTTTCATGTGGGCGTACCGGCGCAGGAGGGGGCGTTCCGGCGCAGGAACGCCTCGGAAAAGTGACGTAGTGAAATCTACAAGATTTCACGCAGTCACTTTTCCGACGCTGGTGCGTCAAATCCTTACGCCTGCTTCAAGCAGGCGTAAGGATTGACGCACCATGTTAGGGACAGGGAAGGTTGGAACAGTGCTGGAATTGCGTCGCGCTTGCGACACAACTTCAGCACTGCGCCAACCTTCCGCCGGCAGATGCGTCACGCATCTGCTTATCCTTGCGCCACGATGCGCCGCATTGTAAATGCGGCGCATCGGACGTGGCGCAAGGGTAAACTTGCGTGACGCATTTTCCCTGGCGCATCCCTGCTGATATGCAGGGATGCGCCAGGGAACGTAAATATGCCCCTGTGTGTACAGTGATCAGTCCATATGACCGAATCCCCGATCATGTCACTAGTGGATGGCATGCTCTTTTTCATCGTATCATACAGAACTGAGTCAGTTCAATGCAAAGAGTGGGATGCGAGGCAGATGTGTTCAAAGATTTTGGACCCTCTTTGGAACACGTTTGTAAATGTGGACTCACAAGCCTAATTTAGCTCTGAGGCTAAAGATGGGTTCAAAAGGACAGGCCTTCATATTTACTATACTTATATGACAATCCTGGGAAATGGTGGCTGGGGTTATGATGTAGGAGAAAATGGCAATTAAATGTATTGCAAATTCAGGTGATTATGACGTGAGCTGTCAATTGTATATGTTTATATGGTGTTATTGTAGTACTTGGTTTGCCCTCTGTTTTCTGTATTTTTGGTGTTCTCATGGTGTATGAAGTATACCTCCTATGGGTGAAAAATCTAAATAAAATAAGTAAAGATTTTTTATTCAAATGCCCTCGATAGCTCATGCAAAAAGCCCTTAAAAAGGGATCTCATATTTGGAAGAGATAACCCATTTCAGATGGCACTGCTTGGAGTTGTAGTCTGAATGGAAAATGGTTAGTTTTGGATGCTGATAGAACAGAGTGCATGAAACCTTCATAAAATGGTATTCAAAATCAAAAAATCTAATTTCTCTTAAGGAATTTGAGGAGGCTGATAATAATTTGGTTGTTATTTTCAAAATCATTAAACTGCATTATTCACCAATCTCCATGCAAGTTTGCTCCCATTTTGCTTTATGGTACAAAATCTGACTTATTTCAGTTATCATGAATTTCAAAGGGATGATCACTATACAATTGCCACATCAATTTCTGATCTTGTAGAGGTGGCAGCATGGATTCATTTTGCAGTGAACAAAGTTGTCCAGCTGTGAAAGAAGTTGAGACATTCATTGTGTCCTATAAACTCCTGAACTGCTGGATGTTGAAGGCCACATCACAGCAGGTGATCATGTGCTTTGGAGATCAGTAATGGGTGTATTGAGGAGCAAAATTTACCTTTGCCTTTTATGATAGGAGTGGAAATGCCTCGACTGAAGATGTGGAAATTAACAGAGATCGCTGTTAGCATGAGCTGAAGCCATTTTGTTCTTGGCAGCCATTTTAGTTAGCCATGTGCTCGCCATGTGCTTTCTCCCTTTTCACTGTTGCCTGCTCTTGTATTTCACTTGAGTCAGGAACTATAATTAACTCCTTCAGTATTGAGCCTGAGCACTCCGCATGCTCAGAGAGGCCTTAGTTGCTGGAATGCACCTTTTACAGATGTAACTGTCAGGCTATTTTTACTGATGTCTTACAGCAAACAAATGATGGACAGAATGCTGACAATGCAAACATTCTCCCCCAGTCAAAAGATCTGGGTTAAATCCATCGTTATTTTGCCCACTACGCCACCCCAGTTTGGACCCAGCCATATGCAAATCAGTCTTGACCCTGTGCCCGATGGGAACAGTCCAGACCGAACTGCCAGGCCAGGTCCTCCCTGGACTGGAAACAAGCAACCTGGGACCGGTTTCAGGGTATGTCACCCTTCTTCAGCCAGGCTAGCTTGAATCCAGTGGCACAGTGAGCAAGGGACGCACGTCTGGGCATACCCATCCCACTTAGGGCGAAAAGTGTTACAGCAAACAAATGATGGACGGAATGCTGACAATGCAAACATTCTCCCCCAGTCAAAAGATCTGGGTTAAATCCATCGTTATTTTGCCCACTACGCCACCCCAGTTTGGACCCAGCCATATGCAAATCAGTCTTGACCCTGTGCCCGATGGGAACAGTCCAGACCGAACTGCCCGGCCAGGTCCTCCCTGGACCGGAAACAAGCATCCTGGGACCGGTTTCAGAGTATGTCACCCTTCTTCAGCCAGGCTAGCTTGAATCCAGTGGCACAGTGAGCAAGGGACCCACGTCTGGGCATACCCATCCCACTTAGGGCGAAAAGTGTTACAGCAAACAAATGATGGACGGAATGCTGACAATGCAAACATTCTCCCCCAGTCAAAAGATCTGGGTTAAATCCATCGTTATTTTGCCCACTACGCCACCCCAGTTTGGACCCAGCCATATGCAAATCAGTCTTGACCCTGTGCCCGATGGGAACAGTCCAGAGCGAACTGCCAGGCCAGGTCCTCCCTGGACCGGAAACAAGCATCCTGGGACCGGTTTCAGGGTATGTCACCCTTCTTCAGCCAGGCTAGCTTGAATCCAGTGGCACAGTGAGCAAGGGACCCACGTCTGGGCATACCCATCCCACTTAGGGCGAAAAGTGTTACAGCAAACAAATGATGGACGGAATGCTGACAATGCAAACATTCTCCCCCAGTCAAAAGATCTGGGTTAAATCCATCGTTATTTTGCCCACTACGCCACCCAAGTTTGGACCCAGCCATATGCAAATCAGTCTTGACCCTGTGCCCGATGGGAACAGTCCAGACCAAACTGCCAGGCCAGGTCCTCCCTGGACCAGAAACAAGCATCCTGGGAGCAGTTTCAGGGTATGTCACCCTTCTTCAGCCAGGCTAGCTTGAATCCAGTGGCACAGTGAGCAAGGGACCCACGTCTGGGCATACCCATCCCACTTAGGGCGAAAAGTGTTACAGCAAACAAATGATGGACGGAATGCTGACAATGCAAACATTCTCCCCCAGTCAAAAGATCTGGGTTAAACCCATCGTTATTTTGCCCACTACGCCACCCCAGTTTGGACCCAGCCATATGCAAATCAGTCTTGACCCTGTGCCCGATGGGAACAGTCCAGACCGAACTGCCAGGCCAGGTCCTCCCTGGACCGGAAACAAGCATCCTGGGACCGGTTTTAGGGTATGTCACCCTTCTTCAGCCAGGCTAGCTTGAATCCAGTGGCACAGTGAGCAAGGGACCCACGTCTGGGCATACCCATCCCACTTAGGGTGAAAAGTGTTACAGCAAACAAATGATGGACGGAATGCTGACAATGCAAACATTCTCCCCCAGTCAAAAGATCTGGGTTAAATCCATCGTTATTTTGCCCACTACGGCACCCCAGTTTGGAACCAGCCATATGCAAATCAGTCTTGACCCTGTGCCCGATGGGAACAGTCCAGACCGAACTGCCAGGCCAGGTCCGCCCTGGACCGGAAACAAGCATCCTGAGACCGGTTTCAGGGTATGTCACGCTTCTTCAGCCAGGCTAGCTTGAATCCAGTGGCACAGTGAGCAAGGGACCCACGTCTGGGCATACCCATCCCACTTAGGGCGAAAAGTGTTACAGCAAACAAATCCCGTGGGTCCCGTGCTCTCCATGCCACTGGAGTCAAGCTATCCTGGCTGATGAGGGCTGAAAGCCCGAAACCGGTCCTAGGATGCTTGTGTCCAGTCCAGGGAGGACCTGGCCTGGCAGTTCGGGCTGGACTGTTCCCATTCGGCGCAAGGTCAAGACTGATTTGCATATGGCTGGGTCCAAACTGGAATGGCATGGTGAGCAAAAAAACGATGGATTTAGGCCCAGATCTCTGTACTGGGGTGAATGTATGACATTGTTCTGCATTCTGTCCATCAATTGTTGTTTTGCATTTGTCACCCCGAGTGGGACGGGTATGCCCAGACGTGGGTCCCATGCTCTCCATGCCACTGGAGTCAAGCTATCCTGGCTGATGAGGGCTGAAAGCCCGAAACCGGTCCTAGGATGCTTGTTTCCAGTCCAGGGAGGACCTGGCCTGGCAATTCGGGCTGGACTGTTCCCATTGGGCGCAGGGTCAAGACTGATTTGCATATGGCTGGGTCCAAACTGGAATGGCATGGTGAGCAAAAAAACGATGGATTTAGGCCCAGATCTCTGTACTGGAAACAATCATCCTAGGACCGGTTTCGGGCTGTACTGGGGTGAATGTATGACATTGTTCTGCATTCTGTCCATCAATTGTTGTTTTTGCATTTGTCACCCCGAGTGGGACGGGTATGCCCAGACGTGGGTCCCGTGCTCTCCATGCCACTGGAGTCAAGCTATCCTGGCTGATGAGGGCTGAAAGCCCGAAACCGGTCCTAGGATGCTTGTTTCCAGTCCAGGGAGGACCTGGCCTGGCAGTTCGGGCTGGACTGTTCCCATTGGGCGCAGGATCAAGACTGATTTGCATATGGCTGGGTCCAAACTGGAATGGCATGGTGAGCAAAAAAACGATGGATTTAGGCCCAGATCTCTGTACTGGGGTGAATGTATGACATTGTTCTGCATTCTGTCCATCAATTGTTGTTTTTGCATTTTTACTGATGTCAGCAGTTCTGTAACTCCTCCCGTTCTGTTGACTAAGCAATTCTGATGTATCCTTGTATGTAACTGACTATTTGTGTGTACACTTGTACTACTCCTTTTTGAACCTCCATTCTTACACTGCACTTGCTACAGTATATAAGACCCCTGGTCTCTGTACTCCTTGTACTACCTCATACATTGCCTGAGGGTTCTGTATAGATGTAGTTCCACTCATGAGGTTTAATAAACAATTTCTTTGATATTACAGCTTCCGTGCCAATCTCTATTTGTTAGTCCAAGGACTTGAGTACGCAGAAGGGCGAACCCCTGTACTTGTGGGCTTCTGGAGAGTCTCACCCCCCACAAATTGGCGCCCGTCACGTGGGGTTCATCGGCGACTCGGATGCCCGACGGAGTGCTCTCGACGGAGGTTTGGAATCTCGCTAAGGATGTACACTGCATGAGGAGACCCGTGTCTTAGCAGGCCGAAGTACTTTTCCGATTTTCCCGATTTGACCCTCCAGGTGGTGCCGGTCCCCGACTGAGATCCCTTTGGCGTTCGTCTTGCAGAGACCATTAGGTCGATTCAGAGCTTGGCAGTTGGAGGCTGGAGACTTTTGCTTGGTAAGGTCGTTTGATGCGACACTTCTTGTTTGTTTGGCCAAAATCTTGGATTTGTTTGGGTATATATAAATTGCAATTTATATAGGCAGGCAATGAGGAGATTTTTCTCTAATTTTTGAATTCTTGAACGGTACAGTTTGCGTTAAGTACTACTTTGTTATAATATTATATATGCTATAATATTTTTGGCATGCCTGTTTCAAGCACGCTCCGAAGGATGTGTTGCTTTCTTGGAGGTACCAATATGGATTTAGAACAATATCAGCCGGCTCCCCCCGAGGGGACACCAAATAGGGATATGTACATTTTAAAAATGGTATTTCTTCCATAATGTATAGTGCACTATGGAATAAATACACTAAAAAGGATCCTGATTTACAATGGCCAATACATGGGTCATTCGATATTAGAAAAATTCAGTATGTGGAACAGTGTATGTTTAAGCGCAAAAGTAGACAAGATATGTTTGACTGTGTATGAATGTGGGAGAAAGAAGCGCATGAGAGAGTGAGGAAAGAACAAGCACTAGCCGAAAAAGAACAGCGCAAAAATATCTATGCGAAAGCGTTGGAGATGAAAAATAAAGAAATGAAGGAAATAAAAGAGAAAGAGGATAGGGATAGGGAGCGTCGTTTACAGGTAAAAGGCAGCTGCTACGCCTGAACAAACAACTCACACCCCTGTGTCGCAGGAGGTAGACCCAGGGACAGATAAGGACAATGTGGTTCATGGGAAACCCAATGCGTGAAGCTGCACCTTTATATGTCCCCCCTAGGGGTGCGGGAACGGATGACAGTAAAGAATCAGTTGATGCGAAGAAATATTTTGTTTATAATTGGGTTTATACTCCTTGGAGTAGAGCGGATGTCATGGCTCTTAAAGCTGCTTTGCCTGACCCGCGGAAAAATCTGGCTGCTTTTTATGAAGAAGTTGAAGGAGCTATTAGTTCTTGCACTATGACTTTGCCTGATATTGATATGTTTTTTGGGCTTATCTTACCCCCTGATATGTGGAGATCTATTCGTAGAATAGACGATCATACCGCTTTTGGAGATATTTGGAAGGAAATAGAGAGAAAAGATGCAGAAAGAGAGCCTGCGCAGAAACCGCTACAAGAGATATTAGACCTTCCAAAGGCTATCATAACTAAATTGAAAACCCTTATACCTCCTAAAAAGATAGATTGGACTAGGTTAGCGTCTTGTAAGCAGAAACCAGATGAGTCAGTTTCTGATTTCTTTATGCGTTTTGAGGAGACTTTAGTGGCCAGTCATTGACAAATGACACGGGCAAGCATCTGTTCGTTGACAAATTTGTCGCGAACATGTTGCCAGGAATAGCTAGTCGCCTAAAGGCCAGCGAGAGTTCATGGACTACGTCTTCCCCAGTCTCTCTTTTGACTATGGCCCAGTATTATGAACGTCAGGAATTGGAAGATAAAGGCAAGGAGGATAAGAACGCTAAGGATTTAAAAACAAAGGTGATGTTAGCTCAGGTTTATGGTCCATCTTATAGAGGTAGTGGTAGAGATGGACGTGCAATGTATCGACCTAGTGCACCCTCTTTCCCTCGAGCTACTTTGTCTTCTGATCAGTGTGCTTATTGTAAGGAGATAGGACATTGGCGCTCTGAGTGCCCATTTTTGCGTAGTCAGCAGTATCAGCGTGGTAGAGGACAAATGAGAAGCCGCCCAGGGAACTTAGGAAATAGGGGAGGTATGGATAATCGTACTAGGTTTGAGGCAGTAGAACACACTCAAAATCCGTATAATACTTTTGACAGACGAAATCAGTATCAGATGTCTGATTATTCACCCGATCATTTGAAGGATTCTAATTATGCATAGGAATGCCTAGGATGGGGTAAGGAATCAGTTGAAATTCCAGTAGATCAGAAGAGTCCCTATGTTAATGCAAACGTTTTGGGTTCTACTGATCGATTCTTGGTAGATACGGGAGCTACTCGTAGTGCCCTGTCTAAACAATTGGTTCCTAGGGCTCCCCTGTCTGGCTTAACAATAACATCGATAGGATTCAATGGGACACCTTTCCTTAGCCCACTGTCACATCCACTTGCATTTCATGTTGATAAATTTACTGCAGCATGTCCTTTTTTGCTTTCCTCTAACACACCGGATAATATTGTGGGTCTCGATATGCTCAAACATTTTCGTGCTACGATACGATGTTCCCCAGAAGGTGTGCGTGTTATTCTGAATGATAACTATCCTATGGGTGAGAGGTTTTGTCTTATTAAAGAAGATATTGCTTTGGCATCCCTACCTAGTATTCTGTGGGCTACGTCAGATACTGATGTGGGTCAAATGGTTATCCCACCAGTCCATATTCAGGTGAAGGAAGGTGCTTTATTGCCACGACTTCCTCAATATAAAATATCTCGAGAAGGTGAAGAGGCACTAATACGTATTGTTCAAGATCTGATTGGAGTAGGGGTTGTGGAAGAAGTCCCTTACAATATTTGCAATAGCCCTATCCTTCCCATCTTGAAAAAAGACACTGATACTAAAATATACAGGTTTATCATTGACTTACGAGAGGTTAATAAGATTGTAGTGCCCCAATATCCAGTAGTCTCTGATATCATGACACTTCTTACTATGGTTCCTCCGACTGCAACCACATTCAGTGTGATCGATTTGAAGAACGCTTTCTTCTCGATACCTATTCATCCTGATAGCCGTTATTTGTTCGGCTTCACTTTGAATAATCGATCATTCAGATTTTGTAGAGCTCCACAGGGGTATACAGAGAGTCCTAGCATTTATAGCCAGGCATTGAAAAGACAGCTTGATTCTTTCTCTGTGCCAAAAGGGGTGGCTCTCATACAATATGTCGATGACATTTTGTTGGCAGCTGATAACCCTGAACTGTGTGAAAAAGGAACACTGTCATTACTTTCCTTTCTTGCATCTCACCATCACAAGGTTTCCAGGAAGAAATTGCAATATTGTAGACAGCAGGTTACCTATTTAGGTCACCTCCTGTCTAAGGAGGGACGTGCACTCACACCAGATCGCATTCAAGCTATTTTAGATACGCCTGTGCCCTGCACTCAGAAGGAGGTTTGTGCGTTGATTGGCCTTACTTCTTTCTGTAGGCAGTGGATTCCTAGTTTTTCTCATATTGTTAAACCCTTGTTGGCCCTCTTGACTAAAGACACTCCCATGCCCCTCCCATGGACTACTGAATGCCAGAATGCTTTCCAGCAGTTGCGTCAAGCTTTATGTTCTGCACCAGTATTAGGCACTCCAGACTACACCAAGGCCTTCACACTCTATGTACACAAAAGGGATGGTTGTGCTCTCTCGGTTTTAGTACAGACACACGGTGATAAGCAACGTCCTTGTGCATATTTTTCAGCTGTCCTTGATCCAGTCGCTCGTGCGTTGCCTGGGTGTTTTCGCTCTGTGGCAGCGGCAGCTGTGTCCATACGTCAGAGTGAGGGGATAGTCTTGTCACATAGATTGCTTGTGTTAGTGCCCCATGCAGTTGATGCCCTTTTGAACCAAACCAAAACGCAGCATTCAACTAGTGCCCGTTTGACAGGATATGAATTGACACTTTTGGCCCCTCATATCACTTTGAAAAGATGTTCCACTCTTAATCCTGCTACATTATTGCCATTCCCAGCTACTCAGTCCCAGTCACAAGAGTCCCATGACTGTATATTTCTTACTGAGGAACAGACAAAGGGTCGTATTGACTTGCAAGATACGCCACTCTTGAATGTTGATGGGGAATTATGGGTTGATGGGTCCTGTTTAAAACTACCAGATGGCACGACATCAGCTGCATATGCAATCACAATGCTTCAGACGTTAGTTGAGACAGCTCGTATCCCACAGAAGTCAGCTCAGGCAGCTGAGCTGATAGCATTGACCAGGGCGGGTGAACTTAGTACTGATTTGTCTGTTAACATCTACACCGATAGCCGATATGCCTTTGGAGTGGCTCACGATTTTGGGCTACTCTGGAAGGAAAGATGCTTTCTTACATCACATGGGACACAAATAGTGCATGGAGAATTAGTGCATAATCTCCTTACTGCTTTGACATACCCTAAGAAAATAGCGATTGTTAAGTGTAGTGCACACAAGAAAGTGATTGATAAAATAGGACAGGGCAATGCCTTCGCAGATCACACAGCCCGTGAGACTGCAATGCAGCGAAGCACTACATCTATGTACGAGGTGAAGTCACAGGCTGAACGTTGGCATGATGCCAGGCAAGAAGTGCTGGACATGCAGCGATCTGCCTCTCCTGAAGAATTAGACCAATGGTCTAAGGAGGGAACATTGGATGATGAGGGCTGTTGGAGAAATACAGACATGACCAAATGGAGATTGCCCACAGCCTATTTACACCCTATGATTCACATGGCACATGGGCCGGCACATGTTGGAGCATCCTCAATAGCAAAGCTACTTACGCAAGTTTGGGATCATCCTGAAATTGCCGGCACAGCTAAAAAGATAGTCCAGTCTTGTCTGATTTGTCTCCAGTATAATCCTGGAAAGGGAACACGAACTCCAACAGTAGGGTTTGCCACACCAACTGCACCTTTTGAGGTTCTCCAAATGGATTACATCCAGCTTGAACGCTGTAATAATCTGAAGTATATCTTAGTAGTGGTATGTGCTTTCAGCAAGTGGATAGAGGCGTACCCTACGAAGGATAATACAGCTCTTACTACAGCAAAGGGGCTTCTGAAGGAATTTTTCCCCAGATTTGGTGTTTGCCAACTCTTGTGGAGTGACAACGGACCCCATTTCATTGGGCAAGTTGTTGAGTATGTCTTGAAAGGATTGGGAATCAAGCAGAAGTTCCATGCTGCTTTCCACCCACAATCAGCAGGGTTAGTGGAACGGTACAATTCCACCCTCAAGCTTAAGTTGGCTAAAATACAGGCTTCCACATCTCTGAAATGGCCTGATGCGCTACCCCTTGCTCTGTTTTCCATTAGATTGGTGCCACATACACGATCTGGCCTTACACCATATGAGGTGGTATTTGGGAGGCCTATGAATATTTGGGGGATTCCTAAGCCACGCCCCATACATGATGTACCTTGTGTCTTGATGAGTGACTACCTGTCACAGTTGACTGACAGCTTGCTTTCTATTCATCAACAGGTTCGAGAAGCTCTTCCCGACAGGTCGCAAGGTGATGGCCATGATCTACGACCCGGCGACCAGGTAATGGTCAAAGTTTTCCAGAGGTCGAATAGCCTGGAACCAAGGTGGTGCAGCCCTGAGCAGGTGCTCCTGGCGACCAGAACTGCAGTCCGAGTGATCAATCGAAAAAATTGGATTCACTCCACGCACTGTAAGACGGTGCCGTCTGCCCTGGTGGAACCTGCTGCACTTACCGACCATCAAGACATCCTGGACACAGAAAGAGGCCAAGCCATATCACCTGAAGAACCTGAGGAAGTCTTCCCGGACCACACGATTCCTGGTGCATCTCGATATCAGCTGCGGCCCCGGAGAGAAACTGCATTGCTGAAAAAGACTGGTTGAGCAACCGTCCTGGGTTAGTGAAAGGCTGAGCCGAAGAGGGGGGGGGATCTTTCGCTTAGTGACACCCATCTTAACTCTCAGTGAAGAAACCAACGGCTGCCCAGGACTTTAGAGCTCCATCTGCTTTGTTATTTCAATGTCAAGATAAACATGCCTATGGAAAAGACATCGACTGCTGCGATAATCTGCAACAAAAAGACTATGTGCATTGCTGGGTTTACTGTCACTGTGATCATTATGGCAGTAATAACTTGGGTTGTAGAGGAAGTGGCTCCTGCTCGACGAACACTGACTGCTACTACTCCTGTCCCCATTGAGCACCACTACTTCACTCTCCCTTATCATGAGCAGAAGCATAGACAGTCTTATCTTAACAACACGTTTATTCAAATGTTGCACCACATTCATAATGCTACGAACATTACCAACTGTTGAGTGTGTGGAATGATGCCAGCTCATCAGAAGAAGGGAGGAACGCCTTTTATTCCTCTGCCATTTTCACACAATGGCTCCTGCAGAGCCTGGTTTGCTCTGCTATGGGCTACTCATGTTGCTAACATTACTAACTATGATGTAGGAAGACTGAACTTTCAGCTAAACAAAGCCTGTTACCCTGATGAGGAAGGAGATCCACAGGCCAAAGGAACTGTATGGGAAATGGAGGAGTATCGCTGAGGAAATTCCTCTACACACTATGTTTTCCCAAATACTCGAACTGCTAAGGGTAATGGACCTTTTGTTATAGCTGTTACTAGAGCTCGAGCAGACCTGTGTGTGAACAGTGTTGGTAGTATTCCCATGGGAAAAAGCGACTGTACTCTGGTATTGAATATTACTGGAGTAAATAACAGCAGTTTTACGTCATCGCACAATACATACTTCATATGTGGGAATAAAGGATACTACCATTTACCCATTGGCTGGTCCGGTACATGTTTTGTGTCCTTTTTGTTACCACCTGTGTTTTTGGCACCTGCATCGTACCACAAAGACTATCGACTGTTTAATAACATTTCCAAAAACAGATTTAAGAGGACAACAAATCATAATGAGGTGGATCAGACTGACACTGCACTGCAGCAATATGTTGATTTTAATTTGGGACTGTTCTTCTTTGTTGGTGCTGCCTTAAACAGCCGGAAAATCAGACGTTTGACACGTGTTGTAGAGGCTGTAACCAATCAGACAGCTATGGCACTTGGAAACATCACAGAAGAACTACAAATTGCGAGGATTGTAGCGCTCCAAAACCGAATGGTCCTCGACGTCGTGTTGGCTGACCGTGGTGGTGCATGCCGCATCATCGGGAGCAGTTGTTGTGTTTACATCCCTGATCACGCCCTTCAGTTTTTGATGCAATCTCTAAACTGCATAAAATCGCTGCTGAAATTCACCCTGATACCGGAACATGGACTTTAACCGGTTGGCTATGGACACTATTTGTTACCTGGGGCTGGAAACTGTTAACGATTCTATGTATCTTCTTTGCGATCTTACTGTTGTGTTGCTTATGTATACAATGTGGTCCAATGCTTTGCTCCCTTTGTATCACTGCTTGCATGCCTACCAAACGTAACGTTAAGAATATGAATGTCCAATATGTATTAGATCAAGAGATTAGCGATATGATGAAAATAGACATACAAGATGTTTTATTTGTTCCCTCTAAAACATAGAAATGTCTTCAGCTAATGCTAAAAGGGTCGTCTGTAGAAATTAGCAGAGATCGCTGTTAGCATGAGCTGAAGCCATTTTGTTCTTGGCAGCCATTTTAGTTAGCCATGTGCTCGCCATGTGCTTTCGCCCTCTTCACTGTTGCCTGCTCTTATATTTCACTTGAGTCAGGAACTATAATTAACTCCTTCAGTATTGAGCCTGAGCACTGCGCATGCTCAGAGAGGCCTTAGTTGCTGGAATGCACCTGTTACAGATGTAACTGTCAGGCTATTTTTACTGATGTCAGCAGGTCTGTAACTCCTCCCGTTCTGTTGACTAAGCAATTCTGATGTATCCTTGTATGTAACTGACTATTTGTGTGTACACTTGTACTGCCCCTTTTTGAACCTCCATGCTTACACTGCACTTGCTACAGTATATAAGACCCCTGGTCTCTGTACTCCTTGTACTACCTCATACATTGACTGAGGGTTCTGTATAGATGTAGTTCCACTCATGAGGTTTAATAAACTATTTCTTTGATATTACAGCTTCTGTGCCAATCTCTATTTGTTAGTCCAAGGACTTGAGTACGCAGAAGGGCGAACCCCTGTACTGGTGGGCTTCTGGAGAGTCTCACCCCCCACAAAGAGAGCCACCCTCATGTCAGATGAACTAAGCACCAAAAAGTGTATTTCTAGTTTATCTTTGTTGGCCATATTAATGGAGGTCACAGTTTGAGGCCATCATCAAGTACACAATGAATCATCAGCTTTCCTGAACAGCTACCCATCGTGTTTCAGCCCCATGCATGGGGCAGTGGCTCCTCCTGTGGCAGTTTTAAGACCACCTTTCTCTGGGCCAGTGAAGGAGGGTCACTGGCAAGTTTTCTCTCATTGGACTGGTCAGCTGCCTTTAGAAATAATTGAATTAATTCTGCTGTTCTGTTTTGTAACTAGATTAGTCTACATGTCAGTTAGCCTACAACGGGACCTTTTTACAAATTTGATAATTTGTTACTGGGTTCAACAGTTTTGGTATTTTCTGTATGGTAAATAGTTTTGGAAATAAGACATACATACTGATGTTTTTTAAATTCAGAATCAAGCCTTTTCTCCAGAGGTAATTGGTGTTTAATAGGCAATATCCTTGGTAGCTATTGTTTTTATCACTGGGGTCTAAATACCATGGGGCAGATTTACAAGCCCCTTGCGCCACTTTTGCGTCATTTTTAACATGGGAAAAATGACGCAAAAGTGGCGCAAGGGGCTTGTAAATCTGCCCCCATGTGTGCACTTGTTTTGCAAAATGCTTTTAAAAAGTCACTTGTTGCCTAGCTTCAAATCTATGGCTGATGCTATTGTATGGTCAGGGTACTTCGAACTGGATCACCTTTACAGGGGTTGTAATATTAGCCTTTCACAATTTGGACACTGTCTCAATAAAGCAAAGGCCAAAAAGGGCAATTTGCAAAAAATGTATCTCAGGTCATCTGACTGTTCCTTGATTTCCTATGGTTGACAATGCTGTTTGACGAAAGGTTCTGCTTTATGCACCGATAAACATCTATCCACCCAAAATTGAAAGAATACTCAATCTCGTTCCTTTCTCTCGAATGTTTTTGGGTTGTCTAACTTGCAAAAAATGTGTGCCAAAAGATAATTATAGGGAATACACATAAACCACGGTTAGTTAACTTGTGGTCAATTGGCATCCAATGTTCATATCACAGGTGTCACACACATTAGCCCTAGTTGTTAACTAGGGATGGGAACTAGAGGCACAGGGCCTAGGGACCAGCCAGCCTCCGATACGACATGTGAACACAAATGGGGCTGTCCCTAGTTTGGGATTCCTACAGGATTTTTAGAGATGCGTATCCAGTGGGGGCATCTCACAAAAAGTGAAGGACTGGCCTCACACACCACTAATTTAATTAAGGGGACAACTGTATGCTATTAAAAGAAATATGCAGTGATTTGGGAACTAATTATCCCATCACTGTGCTAATATGGTCTCACATTTCTTTTAATACCATACAGTTGTCCCCTTAATTAAATTAGTTTATCGACAACTGTAATGGTTTTTAGATCACTTTTCACAAACTCACGGGTCACCACTTAGTTTAGAAGTGCATCCCTGTCTCCAGGTGTATGCCCGCCCTCTATCAAACAAAGTTTTTAGAGGGCGAGGACGGCCTATGATGAAGCATGACACCAGGTGGTGTGTGAGGCCAGTCCTTCACTTTTGTTTGGCTCCAAAATGAAATATTCACCAAGGGAGTCACTGTAGAAGAAATATACGAAATCAATGGCCTCTATCTAAGGACTGTTTACTTGTGGTCAGGTTTGTTTGGCGGCATTGATATTAAGGGGCTCAGGGCAATGGCTGGACAAATAAAAAAACACCAAAAATAAGTACACCTGCTATTAGGAGCTGGCTGGCACAGGACCAGAGCTATGATACATCGTACTTCATAGTGGGATAGATCCAGCAGTACTGAGATCAACTTGACCAGCTTTCTACAATAAAATTTACCCTAAGGGTCCTAAGGCTGAGGTGTAATATATATTCCTCTTGAGATAACAGACAACTGATAAAAGTCTTCATAAAGGATCACAGGTTTGCACCAAACTAGGTGACTTAGCTCTGGTACTGAATGGGCCATATGTCCTCTAGGCCACACTGCTGAGATTCTGCATGAGGAAGTGGGCATGGGTATAACTGAGATTTGATTAGACTTCATCCTTCGAACAGGTTTTAAAATTTCTGTTTATCATGCAAATTATCTGAATTTGATGTTCTTCTGTGCATGCTTATGTTTTGTATTCAAACACAAAGAGATGATGGACGGAGCACTGAAACTTTTCAGACACTCAACCCCAGTCACAAATCTGGGTTGAATCAATCATAGTTCTTTAGCTCATTTTGCCACCCCAGTTCAGACCCAGCCATATGCAAATTAGTATTGACCTTGTCCCTCATGGGAACAGTCCAGCTGGAACTGCCAAGCCAGGTCTTCTCTGGACCAGAAACAAGCATCCTGGGACCGGCTTCGGGGTAACACCCCTCATCAGCCAGGCTAGCTTGAATCCAGTGGCAAAGTGAGCAAGGGACCCACATCTGGGCATACCCTGCCAACTTAGGGCGAACAAAGCAAACACAAGGAGATGATGGACGGAGTGCTGAAACTTTTCAACCACTCACCCCCAGTCACAGATCTGGGTTTAATCCATTGTTCTTATGCTCACTGTTCCACCCCAGTTTGGACCCAGCCATATGCAAATCAGTCTTGACCCTGACGCACTCAGAGGGCATCCTTGAGAGCCCCCTGAAAATTGGCCAGCCCTGGTGTGGTTCCTGAATGACTGCCCGCTATTGCCACCAACAGACAGGTGTCTGGACCCCTGGGTAGAGAGCCTCCGCTCTCTGGGTCCAGAGACAAAGCCCATCCTGGGCAGAGGTGCGCCCACAAAAGGGGAAGCTTCAAAAGCCTCCCACCTTTGGACGCTGTCCCTGCCTTTTGCTGCCCCCAGCAACTGGCTCCCACCGGTTCTGACCCCCACCTGGGAGGGAGAATCGACAGGAAATCCAAGCTAGGAAGAGAGGTGTGCCCACCGTTTCCAACCCCATCCCTCAGGTGAAGAAAGAGAGGTGAAGCACGCATCTCAGTCCCCTCCATCTTGAAGATGAGGGGACTCAGCCAATTAAGAAGAGGCTCATGTCCCCTCCCACTGGAGGGTAGCATTAAAGGAGGTGTACCCACCCCAAGGAGGGGACACATTGTTCCCAACCTACACACCCTTTTAACACCTCTAAATGTAGTATTTCCAACTCAGACACGCTCTCCGAACACTCCTTCGGGAGGGGGCAAACTTACCAGACTCCTCCCTCTTAGAAGACCACTTGCTCATAGACCCCAATCGACTTTAGGGAGTGTCAGTGATTTATAGAATGCTGATGATTGACTCCCCTGATCCCCAGTGCTCACTGAGAGGTGGCTGGATAGACGATCTAGGCAACATGGATGTTGAAGATTGGGTGGAAGCACTCCAAAGTCCCCGGGATATAGCAATGGAAGCTCAATTTTGGCTGATACAGCTCAAGGTCCTGCATCGGGCCTACTACCCATGTACCCTGCTGTATAAAATAGGGGCAGTAAGCAGGCCACAGTGTGAGAGAGGTTGTGAGCAGGTAGGCTCTTATTACCATATTTTGTGGGAGTGCCTAGTGATTCAAGGTTTTTGTCAGGGAATGACTACTGTGATGTTGAGAGTCATATCAGCTAGGGTGCCAATGGATGCTAGGTGGCTGCTCCTGATGATACAGGGTGAAGAACCCAGATACACCAGGCTGTGGTTAGCGCTGGCAGCGGGAGTGGCCACATGCAACATTGCAAGGAGGTGGGGAGCCACCCTCCCACTGTCGGTGGCAGAGTGGGAAATGGACTTAGACGGGTGGCAGAGGGCAGAGAGGTAGTATAACGCAGTAGAGGATGCTCCAAGAAATGGGAGAAGGTGTGGGGCTCCTGGTGGGAATACGGGGTGAAACTCTGAAGACATGATTTCGCCAATGTGCTTAACGCTTGCCCCCTCTGCCTGGGTGAATGGATATAGTGATATTGCCACCCACTGCCATGCCTTGTGTGATGGAGTTGTTATTTTTATGTCTCAAGTGTGGAACGCGGCAATGCCTAGTTGTATAACTATTATCGTATTGTATTCATGTACCCTCCATGTGCTTTCAGACTATGTACTGTATGATGAGCATGTTTAATAAAAAGAGTTTTTCTAAAAAAAGGACTGTGGCTTCTGCTTGGACAGGGTGTATACCTTTGCCAACCAGAAACCCAGTTTCTAACACTATAGTTATAACTGACTAGCAATTTATCAACATACTCAAATTGTTTTTAGTAGGGCACTGCCCTTTACACTCTTCTGAGCTCGCTAACCAGACAACTGCAGGGATGAACTGCATCTTAGCATTTTGCAATGAGAGCATGCATTCCGTTCAGAATGCATGCTCCCATAGCAAAGTATAGGATTGTGACCGAACAGGGTTCTGTCGCATCCTAATTCCTGGAATGGAACCGACAACAGGAGGATGTTCGGTTCCAATTCCAGGACGATGTCCAGCATCGTAATCGACCCCTAAAAGATAACCTGTGCTCACCCTCTGGTAGCTTGGCACAGAGCAGTCAGGGTTATCTAAAGAGGCAATGTGCAACACACACACACAGTAACACAGTGAATGCACCACAAAAAGACTCCACACAGGTTTACAAAAATAGATTTTAATATTCTGAACAAAACAAGACAAAAATCACAAAAATCCAATTTATAGAAGTTGAGATACCGAAATTTAAAAGAATAAATGCAGTAAATTGCTTAGAAGCAAGTAGCTCCAGACTGACCTTGTGGAAGCACAGGTCGGCTAGAAGACCCATGCAGTCCATAGTGAACAAAGCACCTTTCCTGGTTGCAAACAACAAGATGTGTCGATCTTCTCCATGCAGTGAAGGCGATTCCTCAGTTCCAAAGATGGGTGGGCTTTGGGAGGCGTCGAGCGATGCACCAGATTCTGCCATGCAGTCAAGGGGATGTGTCGGTCTCATCAAGCTGCCATGGTGGTGATACGCTGTCTGATGCATTGATCTCTGGATGCAATGTGCTGGTTTCGATGGTGGTAATCAGCCCTTTGTGTGGGGACAGGACACTACCTATTCAAGGGAAGTATTATCTTCTCCCTTCCATGCTGCCCAGGCAAGACATCAGAATGGTGATATATGGCGATGGGTACTCAGACACACCAATCCTTCCTGTGTTGTGACTGTCTAGAGGAAATGCACAAATTGTAGCTGTCACCCACTCCAGATGTGTATTAGATACAGGCTGTCAGGCACACAGAGCAGTACGTTCAGAGAAATGCCCACTTTCTAAAAGTAATTGTATATACACAGCGATAATGCACTCTATTTTTCAACAATTGGTACAGTAGAATGAGAATCACAATTTACAAAAATTGGTGTGCGCTTTCTGAGGTGGTTCCACCCTACCACCTGTACATAATGCAATAATAAACAAGGACACAAGTCATAGACAGATCGCGCACTACCTAAGAACCCAAGAATGAGTGTATTAACTCAATGTTAATCAAAACTTGTAGCATCATGTAAGATTATTAAAGACAATTAATCAAATACACAACAAATTCAAACAAAATAATCAGAAAAAATGATGATTGAATCCAACATGATATCTTCAATCCAGTTTAATCAAGAAGTACCGTCTTCATCGGTTACTTATATGAATTCATAAATCATATATTGCATTCAGACGTGGATATTCAATCCCAATGCATTTCGGGTGTACATACACCCTTCGTCAGGGGAAATCTACAAAAAATGATTGTGAGAAGTTGGCCTGGCATATGCTGTCCACTAATTATAGTGGGCACCTTGCACCAGTCCAAACAACCCCTTATTGGAGATAGGTTAAAGACAACCTTATTGAAAGCTATCCTAGTGGTAGCTATGGAGAGCAGCCTTCAGGCTAAGTCTTGAAGGAATGTAAAGCAGCTTGTTTTACCAGTCTATAATCTCTTGAGTGACCAAATGAAAGAGCACCACACCAGGTATATATTCAAAATATATGTATTTATTGCTAAACACACCCCTCTAGTCTCTTTATGAGGCTAGAGTTCGAAATACATAAGTTAGAAGTTATTTAAACACAGTAATAGCACAAATACACGTTTGGGCCCTAGGGGCGTACCAAACCATATACCAATAAAGTGGTATAAGAACCACGACTGAACTAGACACTAGGCCTAGAGCCTCTAGAAGTGCTTGGACCACAAGGAACCACCCAAGGTAGTGACACAGGGGACCCACGGGGGACGCGTGCAGTGTAAATACACAACCGCGATACGCCGTTGACTTCTATGGAGAAAGTCGTGATCGGGAAATTAAAGAAAAGGGACACTTAAAGGAGGACTTGGAGCAAACCCTTTGAGATCTAGTACTTTGAAGAGTCTCTACCCACGGGAGCACCGGAGTACTCGTGTTACCTCACCCAGGAAGCCGGGTGCATAGGTGTCTTTCGGGTCGGGTTTCGTCGTCGATTTGAATGGCGATCTGCTGCAAAGTGCTGCTGGCGACCAAGTGGAAAGTGTCCGGGTGGATCCAAGAGTGGATCGGAGATCTGAAGAACCTGAAAGCGGAGGGGACAGAGTTTGGGTCACTAGCCAGTGACCAGGAAGGCGATGGACAGATGCCCACCGATGTCGAGTGCTTCAGGTGCATTGACGGTCGTCTTGACTCTTCAGCCATGAGGTCCAGGAGGCGTTGTTGGTGACCAGGAGCAGGATTCGGGCTGGTACATAGTGTTTGTCGAGTGCTGAGGTGTCGGCGACCGGATTGGACCCAACAAGCCTTGGCAACGGCAAGTCTCGATGCAGAAGGAGATCGTCAATGGTGCAGACCAGCAAGGTCTGGGGAACTCACCCAGCAAAAGTAAGTGAGGGCAGGTATGGAGCAACCAGGATGCCAAGTAAGAAAAAGATTGGCCTTCGTTAAGGGCTACTATCCAACGGGCTAGCGACCGCGAAGGAGCCTCAAGACGTCGCACGTGGATCTGGCTCACAGGACACTCGTGGAGTGGAGGCCAGTGATCTTCGGTGCAGTTGGTGCTGGAGGCTAGGGCTACTCGGAGCCCAAAGCACGACTTCGTCGGAGACCCAGAAGAGGATGCACTTGCAAATGTGCTCGGTGTCCAGGGGTCACGGTCTCAAGTCACCCACGATAGCTACGGGCCTCAGCTTTGCTGGAGACTCAGGGTAGCCTCACTGAAGTCTGAGAATCCACCTCTGGTGATGCGATGACTTCGGCGTCCGGCGGGAGCTTCAGAAATGCAAACCGGACAGATGCTTCTTTGGTGCCTGCCAAGCAGGGGAGTCACTCCTTGACCCCAAGGGAGATTCTTCTGTCCTCTAATCGTGAGTAGGGCGTCGAAGGTCCAGGATTCTGTTTCAGAGTTTCGTCCAGGGATAATCTAAAGTCCTAAGGACTGGGTTCCTATACTTATACTAAGTTTAGGGGTTGGACTACTCTGTGGCCCCACCTATGGGTGGGTCAGGGCAGAGGGGTGGCTACACCCCTTTCCCTTTGTCCAGTTTGTGCCAAAGCAGGGGCTGCAAGCCCCTGATCCGGTTTGAACTGGGGTATGCACAGGGACACCAAGTGTGTCCCCAGTGCAGGACTTCAAAGCACCCGAAAGTGCTCCCGCCCAGCCCCAATACACATTATCCTGTCTGGGGAGGTGGTCACACCTCCCTGGGACAGGAAACCTATTGTCCAGGCCTCCCCTGCCGGAGTTTCGTCCAGCAGCAGGAGGCCAGACTCGTGTCTGTGGCAGCAGCATCCATTTTGTGATGCCAGGGCTTTGGAAAGAAGTTACCGGGCTAGCCAGAGTTAACATGTCTTTCCCTCTAGAAGGGTGGAATGCTACCCCCGCCGCCAGAACTGGCGGGGGGGTAGTATTCCAAGATGTTTGACACCAAACACGACATGTTTAGGTGCAGCCATTCCAAAGTTAGCATTTAACGCGAGGTTATAATGCGCTTAAGAGTATATGGTCAGGCTGCACTACAAACAGCATCAGAGAAGGGTCTCCGAACGCTGCAGAGGGGCCCTGCTCATGCAGGGGCACCCTCTCACATAGGAACCATGCACTCTGCCTTTAGGATTGATAAGGCCTGCCTTAGGAGTGACTTATAGGTTTATATGTGTGTATGTATTTAGTGATATAGGTAACCTATATCACAGTAAGGGGTGCATGCACCACCTTACCCAGGCTGCAGTAGCAGACCTGTGGTGTCAGTTTGGATGGCCTTCCAGGGGTGGCATAATACATGCTGCAGCCCCTGGTAGGCCTCTGAGGTACCTATGCCCTTGGTACATAGTATACCATATACTAGGGACTTATAAGGGCACTCCAGATTCCAATCAGAGATGTGCCTAAGGCACATGGAAACCTTTTTACAGAGAAAGCAGATAGACTGGGGCCCTGAATAGCAGGATCCCAGTCCAACTAAGTCATAAACCAGCAAAACACCATAAAAAAAGTGGGGGCAACCATATAGTCAGATTCCACCTTCCTACAATGATCAGTAAATCTGATTACATAAGAATGAATAACGTAAATTAACAATATATCTTTCGCAACATCCAGGAAGGTTACAGCAAATACAAGTATAATAAATGTATCAGCTAGAATAGCAACTAGAATAACAAATGCATTACATATTCGGTCAGATGATGATTGCACCATGTCTCAATTTCATTTAGGGAACGATATGTAAACAACAGTGTAAATGTGAGTAATTCAAAGAGATCCCGCATCCAACCAGGCAACTGTGACTAATAAAAACTGTAATGTGCAAAGAAGAAATCGCCCGTGAAAAGTGAAAACACGAGAACACGTGCTCAAAATTAAAACCAAACAGCAAACCCAACATCTCCTACTATATTATGGTACTGGGACCTGTGGCTCATGACGAAGCATCTTAAATCCTTAAAACTAGTAACGTGAAGCCAGAAAACCCTATAAAATGCAGGCTTACCCACAAATCCTTAACGGTCGAAAATACCTCGAGGTTAGGTATTTAAAAATGGAAGAGCTGAAAAGTTGAAGCAAAGCTAATGACCACTATGAACACTTAACATAGTCCCGTGATCCATAAAACAAGCAAGATTGATTACAAAAGTAAGTGGGATAAGGCTTACCGCATACGCAGTGTTGAAACTTAACGTGAATATATTCACAGATGAATCGAGACAACTATCGTTTTCCACAACCGGAACACGTCAATCCTATAAAAAAGATATGCTGTGACCCAACGTCTTATCTGAAGAACACCCCAGTTCCCCAAGCGGTATAGGACTCACCAAGTAGCGTGAACACCGTGCGTCATGTTTTCAAGCGCCCAAATACTGAAGTGACTGAACATCCGGAGCATGCAATATGTGAACTCAACTAGTTACGGCGAATGCCGTCTCTACGTGCATTCATGGAAGTGAACATAGGACAATGTAGGAGAGCTGGATGAAAAGTCCCAAAGGTGGCAGACATCTTAACATGGTAACCAATTGGAGACACTTCAAACACGCTGGTGTGATAGTTTGAATTGCGATCATTTGAATAAGAATAAGATTCCTGCCTGTCCCAATCCTAATAACAATAAATTAATACTAAAGACCAAAATGTGATGTAAAATATAATGTGATGAATCGTGCCACAAAGTGAATGATAAAGAACAGAAATTACGAATAATATTGTAAGTTAAACAACTAACCACTACCCATGGCATGTTGATATCGAACTCATAAATATTTTAGTTAATCACAGGAAACACGAGTGTTCCAATTTGTCATTGAGGCCTTTTGGGCACATGGTGGCCAGATACCTAATCCAAAAGGTCTCACGCTGTGTAATGAATTTGGACATATCTCTATCTACATAATTTTGCACGGTCACAAGAACTGTAAATCTGAGTTGAGCGATCGTGTGACGCGACTCACTCCAATGTCTTGCTAAAGGGGAAGACATCACCTTCGTTCTGATTCTGCTCTTGTGTTCAGTAATACGCGTACGTAGTGACCTCTCTGTCTTGCCTACGTAAAATAAACCACACGGGCAGCGTATGTCGTAAATTACATTTTGAGAATTACAATTGGCAGTGAGTAACAATTTGACCGGTTTTCCTGACCAAGGATGTGAAATGGATGCCCCTTGCAAAACATTATTACAATGCGAACAATTGTAACACTTTTGCATTCCTCTTAATTCTCCCACTTTTTTAACCTGTTTCTTTTTCAATATTTCTCTGATGTTATTAGATCTTTTGTAAGCAAAAATAGGGGGATCTTGAAACAAATTACCAAAATCAGGTTCCATTTGTAATAGGTCCCATCGTTGAAGAATAACTTTCTTGATGGCTGTGGCTTGTGATGAAAAAACTGATACAAATACATCACGTCTGCCCTTAATCACTGCTCTCTTGTTGAGTAAATCCTCCCTAGTGATGGCATCCGTCTTTCGAGCTGCTGAGTCAACGACTTCATGGGGGTAACCCCTCTCTAAAAAGCCTTTCTTGAATGTGTTCAAACAAGTTTGGTATTGTGTATGATCAGAAGTTATGCGCTTGATGCGTAAAAATTGTGAGAGCGGAAGATGTTTCTTGAGCGACTCAGGGTGAAAACTAGTGTACAATAATGTGTTATTGCGGTCTGTCGGTTTGGTGAAAACCTTAGTGCCAATCTGAAAGTTGTTCAATTGAACCTGCACATCTAAATAAGAAATGGATCGTCTATCCATAGTGTGCGTGAACTGTATTCTAGGATTCTTGTCATTCAACTGACTGAGCTTACTTCGCAATTCAACCTGTGTACCCTGCCAGATGAGAAATATGTCATCAATGTATCGACGATAAAGCAGCAAATGTGATGTCCATTCTAAGTCATTCAGTATATGCTCACGTTCAAACATCATCATAAAGATATTTGCATAACTTGGTGCCCCAGAAAAACCCATGGATGTTCCTGTGGTCTGCAAAAAGTACCTTTCTTGCCATCTGAAATAACTGTGAAATAGACAGAACTGCAGAATCTCCAGTAAAAAAACTTTCTCAGCTTGTAGATCTTCTCTTTGAAGTAGCGCCCACTCAACTGCCTCTATTCCCTCTCCATGTGGTATGGAAGTATAAAGAGCTACCACATCTACAGTGCATAACCAAATTTCCACTCCCGTCGGCAATTCAAGATCACCCAACAACGTCAAGAAATGAGTCGTGTCTTGTAAATATGTACTGCTTGTTTGTACGATTGTCTGAAGAAAGGTATCTAAATATTGCCCAAGAGGTTCATGGATCGACCCACAGCCAGAGACTATGGGGCAAAATGGAGGATCTTTAAGATTCTTGTGTATTTTTGGTAGCATGTAGATTTCAGGTCTACGAGGGAACCTGGAGTAAAGGAATTCTGAAGTTTTTTCTGATATCCACCCCAAATCTTTGGCATGCGCCAGAATATGTGCAAGGACTCCCTGAAACTCTAGAGTTGGATCTTTATCCAACAATATGTATGTGGTGTCATCCGAAAGCATGCTTTCTATCTTAGCTTCATAAAAATCTCGGTCCATGACAACTAGTGCCCCTCCCTTATCTGCTTGAGAAAAACAATTGAACTGTTGTCTCGTAGATTCCTAAGTGCCTTCCTATCCGTAGGGGTCAAATTATGTCTCTTCCTAGATGGTGATTGTAACCGTGACAAATCTTTTTGAACTAATGTTTCAAAGGTATCTAAAACCTTGTGTGTAGTTGGAGCTATGAACATGCTTTTAGGTTTGAACTCCCTTAATTCTGATGTACCCAAGCCTTCAAAGGCTGGCTCTCTGTTACTAAAGAAATACCGTAACCTGAGTTTTCTCATGAATTTATATAAATCAATCTCTATGGTCAAAGAGTTAGTATGAAAAGTAGGTACAAAAGTGGTTCCTTTATTCAAAAGACTTAGCTGCGCTTCAGATAACTGTACAGATGAAATGTTAACCACTAATGTTTCTTCGTTCTGCGACCTGAGCTCGCAATTTTTACTGCCTCCGCGGCCTCTACGTGTTTTTGTGACTCGGGCTGCGCCGCTGCCTGATCTATTGGAGGATTGTTGGCTGCTGGACTGACCCCTAAAAAAGCAACCGTAGTAGCTGTTGAAGTTGATGCTTCTGAATCTGCGAGCTCATTGGTGGAAGGCACCGGTGCTCTTGTCATGCGTGTGTCACTAACCGATACTAGACTCTCGTCTGAAGAGGTGGTTCCGCTCTTCTGAAATGTGCGTCTCTGCGCGTACACCTCCGCCCAAGAATACACCTCATCTAGCTTGTAATCAATGGTGTCACGCCTGAACTTACGAACCTTTCACTCGTGTATTTCTTTTGCATATGTGTCAAGTTTAACATTAATCTCCACTAGTGTCGTCGCCCAGTTATCAGCTTCCATTCTTTGTTTGATATTGTCCTGTAACTCCTTGATTTCCTGCTCTAAGCCTATGAGTACCGCGGACAATTCTTCTACAATCAGAAGTATAAGATCAAGCGAGCACTTGTTGAGAATGGCGTACCATTTATCCATGAATTTTTTATTGGCTTTAAACATCATAGGTTTCAATGGTAACCTGAGACCTCTCGGTATCCTGCTTGCCTTATGATATTGAATTAAAGTCATGGCGTGCAGCCTTTGATTGATTTCTCGCCGCATGAGATATTCCAATTGCCGCAATTGTTGTGTGACAGGTCCTTGGGTTATGTCAAATGACCTAACCTCCCGGATGAGGCCATAAATGTCTTGTGCTTCATTAGCACTATAAACTTTAGTTTCCGCTTTGTTATCAGTAAGATGTAAAATGTCCTCAAATGACATTTTGATGGTGCAAAAGGTGCTGGTTCGGGTGAAATAAGGAAAAATAATTGTATATACACAGCGATAATGCACTCTATTTTTCAACAATTAGTACAGTAGAATGAGAATCACAATTTACAAAAATTGGTGTGCGCTTTCTGAGGTGGTTCCAGCCTACCACCTGTACATAATGCAATAATAAACTAGGACACAAGTCATAGACAGATCGCGCACTACCTAAGAACCCAAGAATGAGTGTATTAACTCAATGTTAGTCAAAACTTGTAGCATCATGTAAGATTATTAAAGACAATTAATCAAATACACAACAAATTCAAACAAAATAATCAGAAAAAATGATGATTGAATCCAACATGATATCTTCAATCCAGTTTAATCAAGAAGTACCGTCTTCATCGGTTACTTATATGAATTCATAAATCATATATTGCATTCAGACGTGGATATTCAATCCCAATGCATTTCGGGTGTACATACACCCTTCGTCAGGGAAATCTACAAAAAATGATCAGTAAATCTGATTACATAAGAATGAATAACGTAAATTAACAATATATCTTTCGCAACATCCGGGAAGGTTACAGCAAATACAAGTATAATAAATGTATCAGCTAGAATAGCAACTAGAATAACAAATGCATTACATATTCGGTCAGATGATGATTGCACCATGTCTCAATTTCATTTAGGGAACGATATGTAAACAACAGTGTAAATGTGAGTAATTCAAAGAGATCCCGCATCCAACCAGGCAACTGTGACTAATAAAAAACTGTAATGTGCAAAGAAGAAATCGCCCGTGAAAAGTGAAAACACGAGAACACGTGCTCAAAATTAAAACCAAACAGCAAACCCAACATCTCCTACTATACTATGGTACTGGGACCTGTGGCTCATGACGAAGCATCTTAAATCCTTAAAACTAGTAACGTGAAGCCAGAAAAGCCTATAAAATGCAGGCTTACCCACAAATCCTTAACGGTCGAAAATACCTCGAGGTTAGGTATTTAAAAATGGAAGAGCTGAAAAGTTGAAGCAAAGCTAATGACCACTATGAACACTTTAACATAGTCCCGTGATCCATGAAACAAGCAAGATTGATTACAAAAGTAAGTGGGATAAGGCTTACCGCATACGCAGTGTTGAAACTAAACGTGAATATATTCACAGATGAATCGAGACAACTATCGTTTTCCACAACCGAAACACGTCAATCCCTATAAAAAAGATATGCTGTGACCCAACGTCTTATCTGAAGAACACCCCAGTTCCCCAAGCGGTATAGGACTCACCAAGTAGCGTGAACACCGTGCGTCATGTTTTCAAGCGCCCAAACACTGAAGTGACTGAACATCCGGAGCATGCAATATGTGAACTCAACTAGTTACGGCGAATGCCGTCTCTACGTGCATTCATGGAAGTGAACATAGGACAATGTAGGAGAGCTGGATGAAAAGTCCCAAAGGTGGCAGACATCTTAACATGGTAACCAATTGGAGACACTTCAAACACGCTGGTGTGATAGTTTGAATTGCGATCATTTGAATAAGATGTGTGTGAATTGCAATCATTACGAAGCATAGAGTATGATGCAATATTAAGACAATACAAATATACCACAAGAACGTAATTTATCTGCGCATGCAAAAGTTCCTGAACATGGATACATTGACTACAACAGTAATCTAGCCCCACAGTGGAATGGGTTGCCCTGTTAATTACATAAAGAATAACGTAAACTGGTGACCACAACGGAAATCTTTTAACACTCTTGAGATGACTACAAACAGTGTAGACATTATAACAATAGTGCCAAAAATTACATAAACAAAAAAAGGACAAATGCAATGTAAAGTTTGCTAATAATACATGAATTCCTGCCTGTCCCAATCCTAATAACAATAAATTAATACTAAAGACCAAAATGTGATGTAAAATATAATGTGATGAATCGTGCCACAAAGTGAATGATAAAGAACAGAAATTACGAATAATATTGTAAGTTAAACAACTAACCACTACCCATGGCATGTTTATATCGAACCCATAAATATTTTAGTTAATCACAGGAAACACGATAGTTCCAATTTGTCATTGAGGCCTTTTGGGCACATGGTGCCCAGATACCTAATCCAAAAGGTCTCACGCTGTGTAATGAATTTGGACATATCTCTATCGACATAATTTTGCACGGTCTCAAGAACTGTAAATCTGAGTTGAGCGATCGTGTGACGCGACTCACTTCAATGTCTTGCTAAAGGGGAAGACATCACCTTCGTTCTGATTCTGCTCTTGTGTTCAGTAATACGCGTACGTAGTGACCTCTCTGTCTTGCCTACGTAAAATAAACCACACGGGCAGCGTATGTCGTAAATTACATTTTGAGAATTACAATTGGCAGTGAGTAACAATTTGACCGGTTTTCCTGACCAAGGATGTGAAATGGATGTCCCTTGCAAAACATTATTACAATGCGAACAATTGTAACACTTTTGCATTCCTCTTAATTCTCCCACTTTTTTAACCTGTTTCTTTTTCAATATTTCTCTGATGTTATTAGATCTTTTGTAAGCAAAAATAGGGGGATCTTGAAACAAATTACCAAAATCAGGTTCCATTTGTAATAGGTCCCATCGTTGAAGAATAACTTTCTTGATGGCTGTGGCTTGTGATGAAAAAACTGATACAAATACATCACGTCTGCCCTTAATCACTGCTCTCTTGTTGAGTAAATCCTCCCTAGTGATGGCATCAGTCTTTCGAGCTGCTGAGTCAACGACTTCATGGGGGTAACCCCTCTCTAAAAAGCCTTTCTTGAATGTGTTCAAACAAGTTTGGTATTGTGTATGATCAGAAGTTATGCGCTTGATGCGTAAAAATTGTGAGAGCGGAAGATGTTTCTTGAGCGACTCAGGGTGAAAACTAGTGTACAATAATGTGTTATTGCGGTCTGTCGGTTTGGTGAAAACCTTAGTGCCAATCTGAAAGTTGTTCAATTCAACCTGCACATCTAAATAAGAAATGGATCGTCTATCCATAGTGTGCGTAAACTGTATTCTAGGATTCTTGTCATTCAACTGACTGAGCTTACTTCGCAATTCAACCTGTGTAACCTGCGAGATGAGAAATATGTCATCAATGTATCGACGATAAAGCAGCAAATGTGATGTCCATTCTAAGTCATTCAGTATATGCTCATGTTCAAACATCATCATAAAGATATTTGCATAACTTGGTGCCCCAGAAAAACCCATGGATGTTCCTGTGGTCTGCAAAAAGTACCTTTCTTGCCATCTGAAATAACTGTGAAATAGACAGAACTGCAGAATCTCCAGTAAAAAAACGTTCTCAGCTTGTAGATCTTCTCTTTGAAGTAGCGCCCACTCAACTGCCTCTATTCCCTCTCCATGTGGTATGGAAGTATAAAGAGCTACCACATCTACAGTGCATAACCAAATTTCCACTCCCGTCGGCAATTCAAGATCACCCAACAACGTCAAGAAATGAGTCGTGTCTTGTAAATATGTACTGCTTGTTTGTACGATTGTCTGAAGAAAGGTATCTAAATATTGCCCAAGAGGCTCATGGATCGACCCACAGCCAGAGACTATGGGGCGAAATGGAGGATCTTTAAGATTCTTGTGTATTTTTGGTAGCATGTAGATTTCAGGTCTACGAGGGAACCTGGAGTAAAGGAATTCTGAAGTTTTTTCTGATATCCACCCCAAATCTTTGGCATGCGCCAGAATATGTGCAAGGAATCCCTGAAACTCTAGAGTTGGATCTTTATCCAACAATATGTATGTGGTGTCATCCGAAAGCATGCTTTCTATCTTAGCTTCATAAAAATCTCGGTCCATGACAACTAGTGCCCCTCCCTTATCTGCTTGAGAAAAAACAATTGAACTGTTGTCTCGTAGATTCCTAAGTGCCTTCCTATCCGTAGGGGTCAAATTATGTCTCTTCCTAGATGGTGATTGTAACCGTGACAAATCTTTTGGAACTAATGTTTCAAAGGTATCTAAAACCTTGTGTGTAGTTGGAGCTATGAACATGCTTTTAGGTTTGAACTCCCTTAATTCTGATGTACCCAAGCCTTCAAAGGCTGGCTCTCTGTTACTAAAGAAATACCGTAACCTGAGTTTTCTCATGAATTTATATAAATCAATCTCTATGGTCAAAGTGTTAGTATGAAAAGTAGGTACAAAAGTGGTTCCTTTATTCAAAAGACTTAGCTGCGCTTCAGATAACTGTACAGATGAAATGTTAACCACTAATGTTTCTTCGTTCTGCGACCTGAGCTCGCAATTTTTACTGCCTCCGTGGCCTCTACGTGTTTTTGTGACTCGGGCTGCGCCGCTGCCTGATCTATTGGAGGATTGTTGGCTGCTGGACTGACCCCTAAAAAAGCAACCTTAGTAGCTGTTGAAGTTGATGCTTCTGAATCTGCGAGTTCATTGGTGGAAGGCACCGGTGCTCTTGTCATGCGTGTGTCACTAACCGATACTAGACTCTCGTCTGAAGAGGTGGTTCCGCTCTTCTGAAATGTGCGTCTCTGCGCGTACACCTCCGCCCAAGAATACACCTCATCTAGCTTGTAATCAATGGTGTCACGCCTGAACTTACGAACCTTTCGCTCGTGTATTTCTTTTGCATATGTGTCAAGTTTAACATTAATCTCCACTAGTGTCGTCGCCCAGTTATCAGCTTCCATTCTTTGTTTGATATTGTCCTGTAACTCCTTGATTTCCTGCTCTAAGCCTATGAGTACCGCGGACAATTCTTCTACAATCAGAAGTATAAGATCAAGCGAGCACTTGTTGAGAATGGCGTACCATTTATCCATGAATTTTTTATTGGCTTTAAACATCATAGGTTTCAATGGTAACCTGAGACCTCTCGGTATCCTGCTTGCCTTATGATATTGAATTAAAGTCGTGGCGTGCAGCCTTTGATTGATTTCTCGCCGCATGAGATATTCCAATTGCCGCAATTGTTGTGTGACAGGTCCTTGGGTCATGTCAAATGACCTAACCTCCCGGATGAGGCCATAAATGTCTTGTGCTTCATTAGCCCTATAAACTTTAGTTTCCGCTTTGTTATCAGTAAGATGTAAAATGTCCTCAAATGACATTTTGATGGTGCAAAAGGTGCTGGTTCGGGTGAAATAAGGAAAAATAATTGTATATACACAGCGATAATGCACTCTATTTTTCAACAATTGGTACAGTAGAATGAGAATCACAATTTACAAAAATTGGTGTGCGCTTTCTGAGGTGGTTCCACCCTACCACCTGTACATAATGCAAAAATAAACTAGGACACAAGTCATAGACAGATCGCACACTACCTAAGAACCCAAGAATGAGTGTATTAACTCAATGTTAGTCAAAACTTGTAGCAGCATGTAAGATTATTAAAGACAATTAATCAAATACACAACGAATTCAAACAAAATAATAGGAAAAAATGATGATTGAATCCAACATGATATCTTCAATCCAGTTTAATCAAGAAGTACCGTCTTCATCGGTTACTTATATGAATTCATAAATCATATATTGCATTCAGACGTGGATATTCAATCCCAATGCATTTCGGGTGTACATACACCCTTCGTCAGGGGAAATCTACAAAAAATTATCAGTAAATCTGATTACATAAGAATGAATAACGTAAATTAACAATATATCTTTCGCAACATCCGGGAAGGTTACAGCAAATACAAATATAATAAATGTATCAGCTAGAATAGCAACTAGAATAACAAATGCATTACATATTCGGTCAGATGATGATTGCACCATGTCTCAATTTCATTTAGGGAACGATATGTAAACAACAGTGTAAATGTGAGTAATTCAAAGAGATCCCGCATCCAACCAGGCAACTGTGACTAATAAAAACTGTAATGTGCAAAGAAGAAATCGCCCGTGAAAGGTGAAAACACGAGAACACGTGCTCAAAATTAAAACCAAACAGCAAACCCAACATCTCCTACTATATTATGGTACTGGGACCTGTGGCTCATGACGAAGCATCTTAAATCCTTAAAACTAGTAACGTGAAGCCAGAAAAGCCTATAAAATGCAGGCTTACCCACAAATCCTTAACGGTCGAAAATACCTCGAGGTTAGGTATTTAAAAATGGAAGAGCTGAAAAGTTGAAGCAAAGCTAATGACCACTATGAACACTTAACATAGTCCCGTGATCCATGAAACAAGCAAGATTGATTACAAAAGTAAGTGGGATAAGGCTTACCGCATACGCAGTGTTGAAACTTAACGTGAATATATTCACAGATGAATCGAGACAACTATCGTTTTCCACAACCGAAACACGTCAATCCCTATAAAAAAGATATGCTGTGACCCAACGTCTTATCTGAAGAACACCCCAGTTCCCCAAGCGGTATAGGACTCACCAAGTAGCGTGAACACCGTGCGTCATATATTTACGTTATTCATTCTTATGTAATCAGATTTACTGATCATTTTTTGTAGATTTCCCCTGACGAAGGGTGTATGTACACCCGAAATGCATTGGGATTGAATATCCACGTCTGAATGCAATATATGATTTATGAATTCATATAAGTAACCGATGAAGACGGTACTTCTTGATTAAACTGGATTGAAGATATCATGTTGGATTCAATAATCATTTTTTCTGATTATTTTGTTTGAATTTGTTGTGTATTTGATTAATTGTCTTTAATAATCTTACATGATGCTACAAGTTTTGACTAACATTGAGTTAATACACTCATTCTTGGGTTCTTAGGTAGTGCGCGATCTGTCTATGACTTTCTAAAAGTGGCATTTTTAAAATAGCAATGTGAAATCCAATTTTATGAGTAAGTAGGATTTATCAAAACCATTCCTAACATATGAAACATGAGAAAGTTACTCCACTCTGATCAGGAAGCACAGCTTGTCACGTGGCTCAGTTAGGCCCAGGTAGAAACACTGCCAATTTAACATGTACACATTTCTTAATTACCCTCTCTTCCACACAATGACGTTTGACACACATTTGCTTGTATGACAGTGCACGATTAGTTTCTCTGAAACTACATTCCTTACAAATTCCACTTCATAAAAACATTATCACAACACCTTGAACACTTTGTACAAGGTCTGAACATACATTGTGCAAATGTGGTTGTTTGTTATTCGTCCATGTAGTGATGCAGATATCAATAGATCATAAACAATGTCGGCCTGGCTGAGGTCTCGACTTTGTAGCAAGGATGGTTTTAGTTATAAATAAACAAACATTTCCGGGTTTGGGCAGAGGAGCACTTGCTGTCATTACAAGGTCGCTGCACACTGAAATATCAGCTCAGCTGTTTGCTGTTCCCTCTGCGAGGAGGGATGTCCAACCTGTGACCAAGACAGAGACCTACATGCTTGCCCTTCAGGTAATGGGGTTTGGATCATCCAATAGAGGATTCTTGGCAGAACATTCACACACACACACCTTAGACAACTAGGTTAGGGAACGCAGAATAGGAGTACACTATAACCAGTTCTTATATGCTCACATATATACATTGTTTTAGCAAGATGGTGGAACTATTTATTCTGTTCACTGTCCTTATTCTGCTAATAACCTTTATCTGCTTCTGTCTATTGATCATTGTAGGGCATATATTTTATACAAGAATCACGATGGTTTAAAAAATATTGAAAACGCCCCTTTGTGTATTTTTTAAATATCTTTCTAAGAGAGCATGAGTAACTAAGCGAGAGGGTTCTAGATCTGTTACCATGATTCCTGAGGGGATCAGGGTTGTCATGTTCTGTGGTTGTCCAAGCCATTTGTTACCTGACTAGATTTTGGGGTACTTCTGGTGGCACTGTGAGCTAGCTGGCCTATAGGACAACATATTGTGAGGGGGTGCACAGAATCAGTCTAGCACTATCCCAACATTTATGTTGCCCAACAAATGCGCAGTTCCTGCTAGAAAGTGGAAACTTCATGACAAGCTTAAAAGTGTATTAAGGAATTTCCAATTCTAACCAATGGGAGGAGTAGGCCTCACAGTAGTGAAAAACGTAATCGGGTGTTTGTCACTACCAGGACATGCAAAACATAAAAGTACATGTCCTACCTTTTACTTATATATTACCCTACCCTTAGGGCTACCTAGGGCCTACCTTAGGGTTGAATTATGTATAGTAAAAGGGGAATTTAAAACTTGGCAAGTAGTTGTAAATGACAAGTCGAAGTGGCAGTAAAGTGCACACCCGGGCAGTGCAGTCGCAGGCCTGAGACAGGTTTGAATGGCTACTTCTGTGGGTGGCACAATCAGTGCTGCAGCCCACTAGTAGCATTTAACTTACAGGCCATGGTTATATGGTATACTACCTTACAAGTAAATTAAATAAGTCAAACAGGTATAAATCAATTACACTCATCGTTAGGGAAGAAGCACATGCACTTTAACACTGATTTTCAGTGATAAAGTGCTCAGAGTCCTAAGGCCAACAAAAAGATCCCAGAATGTGGAGGCAGAAAGCAAAAAGATTAGAAGAAGACCACCCTAAGGCTGACAGGTCTAACATATAGCTTCAGAATTTCAAAAGTTTACGAAGTTCAAGTTTGGTTTGTATAGGGAAAAAAGGGTTTCATAACTATAACTAAGCTTTAACCTTAGGTTTATTCATTGAATTGCATTGGTTTGTTTTATAAAAATGTTTAATATGAATTTGTGTTAGGCCTGTCACCCTTAAGGCGGTCTTCTCCCAATCCTTTTGCCCTCCTCCCCTTATTTCTGCTGATCTAGGTTTTGGTGGCCTTAGGACTCTGTACACGTTACCACTGCCAACCAGTGCTAAAGTGCTTGTGCTCTCTCCTCTAAACATGATGAACTGGCTTATACTAAATTGGTATGTAAATTTTACTTATAAGTCCATAGTAAAGTGGCACTACCTGTAAATGTAATGCTACTAGTGGACTTACAGCAGTGATTGTGCCACCCACATAAGTACCACTTTAACCATGTCTCAGGTCTGCCATTTCATCCAGTGAGTGCAGGTTTAAACTGCCATGTCGACCTGGTCAAATAAACTTTTTGCCTGGCCCAAACCTTCTTTTTCCACACATATTATTCACCACTAAGGTGATAAGCCCAAAGGGCAGAATGCAGTGTATTTAAAAATTGTAGGACATGTACTTTTAAGTTTTACATGTCCTGATACTGAACAACTCTTGAATTAGTTGTTCACTACTGCAAGGCCTACCTCTCCCATAGGATATTATTGGAGTTACCTTATTACAATTAATAAGCTGTAATTTCCAAATGGGAGCAAGCCACCAGTTCAAGTTTGGTGTCTTTGGAATTGAAATGAAAAATCCTAACTTATGGTGAAGACAGAATTTAAATCACAATTTTGAAAATGCCATTGTGAGACAGAATGGGCCATCACTGGCAGGATGACAAGGAGGAGTTGGGCACAGCCAAATGTTTAACACAGCTATGTAATTTTCATCACAATTTGGCTGCATTCTGCATTGCGTTCTGGGTTAGGGTCTTAGATGTAGGTAAGTTCCAGCTTTTATTGTTGCTTACTACTGATTACCATTTTATTTTCTATATATTTTTACATCAGTTTATGGAGAACTGTGCAGTTATTTTACTTTTTTAAGTAGCGCTGAAATTTGTAAGTATTACAGAGCTACTGCATAGACTTTTCTGAAGATTTAAATATGTTAAAAACTAGGAAGTACATTGTAGTATACTATATTTGTAAAATATAGAGTAGTACAATGTATTTTAGATTTTTTTAACATATATTGTTTCAAATGTATTTTAGGTACTGTGGTACTCCAGAGATAGTACTGCGGTACTCAGTACATTTTTTAGAAACTTAGAAATATTTTTCCTATTATGACTTTAATAAAGTGACAATAGCTAGGTGAAAAATATCAAACCTAACACTTACCTGTATCTAAGTGCAAAACACAGAACACAGCCAAAGTGTACCTCAAAACAACATGGCTGTCTTTAACTCTTGTAAAGGCAGTCATTAGCCAATTACATAATGATTTGTGATCGCTATGTGCAGGAATACTCCCATGAAATACAGCAAAATACTGTGAAATTTCACTAAAATACCACAACAAAAGATATCAATAACTTAACTTACCTGTACTACGCAAAAAGATCATCTGCGCATAATAATGTGCAATCCTGGCATATTTAATGTAAATATGTTCAGCCGTTTTCGCGTTATGTGAGATACAAAATTCAATAGAAAATGCATTGGTGGAAAAACATGTGTTAGGACCCCCTTTTATCTTTGCACCCCCTTAACCAATCACCACAAAACTTTACATCTTCTGCCAACTGAACTGGGGTGGTGAAGTGAGCTAAAGAACGATGACGGATTCAACCCAGTTCTGTGACTGGGGGTGAGTGTCTGAAAAGTTTCAGCTCTCCGTCCATCTTCTCCTTGTGTTTGCTTTGTTTGCCCTAAGTTGGCAGGGTATGCTCAGATGTGGGTCCCTTGCTCACTTTGCCACTGGATTCAAGCTAGCCGGGCTGATGAAGAGTGTTACCCTGAAACTGGTCCCAGGATGCTTGTTTCCGGTCCAGGGAAGACATGGCTTGGCAGTTCGGGCTGGACTGTTTGCATGAGGCACAGGGTCAAGACTGATTTGCCTATAGCTGTTTCTGAACTGGGGTGGTGAAGTGAGCTAAAGAACGATGATGGATTCAACCCAGATCTGGGACTGGGGGTGAGTGTCTGAAACGTTTCAGCGCTCCGTCCATCATGTCATTGTGTTTGCTTTGTTTGCCCTAAGTTGGCAGGGTATGCCCAGACGTGGGTCCCTTGCTCACTTTGCCACTGGTTTCAAGCTAGCCTGACTGATGAAGGATGTTACCCTGAAACCGGTCCCATGATGCTTGTTTACGGTCCAGGGAAGATATGGCTTGGCAGTTCGGACTGGACTGTTCCCATGAGGCACAGGGTCAAGACTGATTTGCATATAGCTGTTTCTGAACTGGGGTGGCGAAGTGAGCTAAAGAATGATAATGGATTCAACCCAGATCTGTGACTTGGGGTGAGTGTCTGAAAGGTTTCAGCGCTCCGTCCATCATCTCCTTGTGTTTGCTTTCTTTGCCCCAAGATGGCAGGGTATGGCCAGACATGGGTCCCTTGCTCATTTTGCCACTGGATTCAAGCTAGCCTTGCTAATGAAGGGTGTTACCCTGAAACCCGTCCCAGGATGCTTGTTTTCGGTCAAGGGAAGACATGGCTTGGCAGTTCGGGCTGGACTGTTCCCATGAGGCACAGGGTCAAGACTGATTTGCATATAGCTGTTTCTGAACTGGGGTGGCGAAGTGAGCTAAAGAACGATGATGGATTCAACCCAGATCTGTGACTGGGGGTGAGTGTCTGAAAAGTATCAGCGCTCCGTCCATTATTTCCTTGTGTTTGCTTTGTTTGCCCTAAGTTGGCAGGGTATGCCCAGATGTGGGTCACTTGCTCACTTTGCCACTGGATTCAAGCTAGCCTGGCTGATGAAGGGTGTTACCCTGAAACCAGTCCCTGGATGCTTGTTTCCGGTCCAGGGAAGACATGGCTTGGCAGTTCAGGCTGGACTGTTCCCATGAGGCACAGGGTCAAGACTGATTTGCATATAGCTGTTTATGAACTGTGGTGGTGAAGTGAACTAAAGAACTATGATGGATTCAACCCAGATCTGTGACTGGGGGTGAGTGTCTGAAAAGTTTCAGTGCTCCGTCCATCATCTCCTTGTGTTTGCTTTGTTTGCCCTAAGTTGGCAGGGTATGCCCAGACGTGGGTCCCTTGCTCACTTTACCACTGGATTCAAGCTAGCCTGGCCCATGAAGGGTGTTACCCTGAAACCAGTCCCAGGATGCTTGTTTCCGGTCCAGGGAAGACATGGCTTGGCAGTTCAGGCTGGACTGTTCCCATGAGGCACAGGGTCAAGACTGACTTGTATATAGCTGTTTCTGAACTGGGGTGGCGAAGTGAGCTAAAGAACGATGATGGATTCAACCCAGATCTGTGCCTGGGGGTGAGTGTTTGAAAAGTTTCAGTGCTCCGTCCATCATCTCCTTGTGTTTGCTTTATCTAGAAAAAGCAATAGGTCTGGAAAGTTTCACTGAGATGTGTCAAATGGGGGCAAACGTATTAACGACCAAAATTCCAAGGATTCTGTACCTGGGAATCATAACTATAACTATAAAGCGGCAATCGTCAGTCTGTAAGTCCTTTGTTGCTTTGTCATTCTAAGTTCTGTGGTAAGTCATGGTGCACTAACCCATAAAATAGTCATTGCAATATACATTTTACATGTTCGACAATAAAATAAAGTCCAGGAGGTAGGAAGAAATTCTTGAACATAATATTGTGTGTGCAAATGGATATAGGGCAATATGAGTAGTAGTCCATGATGGAATGATGCAATGACACCAGTACTCATGCATTTTTAGGCATTATGTAGCATAATATCAATGTCTAAAAGGATCTATTCAATCAGTACGGACTCCCTTTGCTTCAATGATACCATTATGTGTCCATTGTTTTACACATGCCTGTCCTTCTGTACATGCTGCCTGTTGGACCTGAACCTCTCTGCAGGGTCTCCCCCATACATTTTGCCTTCACTACTCTACACTATTTTTGCTGAATTTGTTTTTGTTGGCCTTAGGACTCTTCACTTTACCACTGCTAACCAGTTCTAAGGTGCCTGTGCTCTCTCCCTAAAACATGGTTTGATTGGCATATACCTAACTGGCATATTTAATTTACCTGTAAGTCACTTGTAGGATGGTATACCATATAACCAGGGCCTGTAAATTAAAGGCTACCAGTAGGCCTACAGCATTTATTGTGCCACACACTTAAGTAGCCCTTTAAACATGTCCCAGGCCTGCCACTGCAGCCTGAATGCAGTTTAAACTGCCATGTTGACTTGACACTTAAACATACCTGCCACGTCTTAAATAAGCCTGTGTGGTAAATTGCACTCCGCCGGCGGAGTTTGTGTAGTTTTTGCCACTCCGCGCTCCACTTCGAGCAAGGAGTTCAATAAAAACTCTGCCTACACCATGTAACGGAGTTGTTTACCATCGTGCCCCACAGAGCACTCATTGGTTGCATTTGCATAAATTCCCTCAGTAATATTAATGACTGGTCCATCACTGCAAAGTAATAATAGCCAAGAATTGTTTGCCACTGTTGTTACTAGTAGAACTGGTAGTGACAATGGAACAAGCCCACTGGGAGAGGATAGTTATAAACCGTGTTTTCAATCCGAGCAACATACATGCTTTGTGATCTTTAGCCCCGCCCCCCACACAACGCACTTCTCCTGCCCATGCATTTTCTTTCCTTTTAGTGCTCTGGTCATAATTTCTCAATGAGGTGCAGTGCTACTGAAGTGGCTGCTGAGGCTGGAGGCAGAAGGCACAATGTCTTTGGCTCTGCATGTTGCTTATCTCTTTAAGAGGCGACACCCACTAGCTGCTGGAGGACTCTTCCTCTATTGTAAGCCCCTCCTCCCTGTGACTGTTCATGCACCCACAGATCCTCCTTGTGTTGTGAGGTGGGAGCAGGCTCCTGCTGAGGGAAGGATGCAGCCTGGGGTCAGTGCATGCGGGTGCCTGCTGCTCCAGGTGCAGACAGCATGGGCTGCCATGCACCGGCAACACATCCACACCTGACTCCCTCCCAGGCTGGATGAGCACTTCACCGCTGCCCTCTCTGCTGCTGGGCCTTGAGCAGGGATGGGGTGTTTCACTTTCTGTGCCGTCCCGGAAGAATAAGTGAAGTTCTGCTCCTGGACGAGTCCAAGCTGATCCTCACTAGCCAGCAGCAGGGCATCTAGGGAGGCAGCCGGACTGCGCCGTGAGTCTGTGTCCTGCCACTGGGGCCAGTGTTGCCCATGTGCATGTGTTTACGAGCCTATGCTGTGCGTGTTGTTGTGCACATATTTAAGTTTGATCCGCCCATGCCGTTGCTGATGGTGTGATAAAGGGCAGCATTTGGTGAGAGGGGTTTTTTTTTGTCCGTGTTGAGGTCTGTTCTCATAGAGGTGGCACCCTGGTGGTGATCAAATGTTGCTTCAGACCTCCAAGAACAAGAAGAGTGCTGTTTCAAGATCTTCTTCAGTGAGGGCCCTGTTTATCGTTTTTACTGGAGCCAGTAAGTAACTCGCCTGCTTGTGGAACTCTGCGGAATTTGGTGGGGTTTTTCAGTAACTCCACGGACTCCACAAGCTCCGCCTAGGCCTAGCTTAAACTCCCCTTTTATCACATATAAGTCACCCCTAAGGAGTGTTATAGGTAGCACATAGGGCAGGATGCTGTGTGATTGAAAGGTTGGGCATGTACGTTCAAGTTTTACATGTCCGTGTAGTGAAAAACTCCTACATTTGTTTTTCACTGATGTGAGGCCTACCCCTCCCATAGGATACCATTGGAGATTCCTTATGACATTTAACCCGTTCCCTGCCAAGAACGTAACGGTTACTTCCTCGGCTGTGGCGCTGGTGTGCCGAGGACGTAACCGTTTTGTCCTCGGCACACCACCGAGAAATCCTTTTGCTGTAAACAGCACAAATATCTTACCACCCAGTGTTCCCCCAGTCTCCTGCGTAAAATGATACCTCACTTGTGTGGGTGGGCCATGGGCCTTCGACTGGGAAGGGCCAAAAGCATAGAGATTGAGAGCTATATTTTTATATACGTTTTTAGGCTGACTCTGCATTGGACACCCACAGAATTGAGGCTTAATTTTTATTGGGAGACCAAGGTGAATGCTGGGTGGTAGGAAATTTGTGCCAGCATGTGATTCCAGACAGAAATGTAAGGAAAATGTGATTTATTTAGCTAGATTTGAGGTTTGCAGTATATTCTGGGTAAGAAAACATTGGGGGATCCATGCAAGCTACACCTCCCTGTACTCCCCCAGGAGTCTAGTTTTCAGAAATGTCTGGGGATGGTAGGTTTCCCTAGATGGCCGCCTTGCCTGGGACCAAAAACGCAGGTGCACTCCTTGCAAAACCAGGTCATTTTGCGATAGATAATTTTGATGTCTCCACAATAAGTTTTGGGCCCTTCCCTCTCACGTGTACTTGGCCCTCCCACACAAGTTAGGTAGCATTTTTATTGGGAGACCTGGGGAACATTGGGTGATAGGAAGTTTGTGTCGTCCTCATGATCCCACAACTTTCCCACACAGAAATGTGAGGAAAATGTGATTTGTTAAGCTAAATTTGAGGTTTGCAGGGGATTCTGGGTAGGACAATGTTGGGGGGTAGTACAAGTTACAGCTCTCTGAACTCCCCTGGGTGTCTAGTCTTCAGAAATATCTGGGTTTGGTAGGTTTCCCTAGATGGCTGCCGAACCTGGGACCAAAATCTCTAATGACTCCCTTGCAAAACCAGTTTATTTTGTGATAGATAATTTTGATGTCTCCACAATAGGTTTTGGGCCCTTCCCTGTCATGGGTACTTGGCCCACCCACACAAGTGAGGTACCATTTTTATCGGGAGACCTGGGGGAATGCTGCGTGGTAGGAAATTGGTTTCAGCCTGGTGTTCCCACAACTTTTGTTCCATACCAAGAGCATATTTTCTACAGGGACTTATACAACCCTGACATTGGAAGTAGAGGTTTCTACCTGACCTGGAATTTGTGAAATTACCAATGATCTTTTATCAATCATATACAGGTAGATATCGATTCTTTACATATTTCTGCAAAGGACCTTTTATCTGACGCCTTAATGTCATCGACCATTAATGCATTTACGTACCAAGCCCTGAAGAAGTCCAAATTCTAACTAGACGAAATGCGTTGGCTGATATTTTTTAGGAGTCTGAAATAAATCCACAATAAAGTGAAAAAATATCACTGGACTTTGCCGGAAGTTGACTTTGTCAAATTGTTCTAAATTCTATTGCATAACATTGTCTCTTCATTCTACATGTGTTGCAGCTCTGTTTCTGTTTTGTGAATAATGTGATGTGTTCATGTTGCGTTTTGGTCCGTTTCCTGTTGCGGGCACTAGGCCTAGCCAATTAAGTGAGGTACCATTTGTATTGGGAGGCTTAGGGGAACACAGAATAGTAGAACAAGTGTTATTGCCATTTGTCTTTCCATGCATTTCTGCCTTCTAAATGTAAGACAGTGTGCAAAAAATAAGTCATTTTGAAACATACCCTCTAACTTACATGCTAATATGGATGCCCACAAATTCAGAGATGCACAAATAGCCACTGTTTCTAAACTCCATATCATATTTCCCATTTCAGAAATACTTAGCTTTCCTTGATACCTATTTTTCACTCTTTATATTTTACCAAATGATCTGCTGTATACCTGGTATACAATGAAAAACCATTGCAAGGTGCAACTCAGTTATTGGCTCTGGGTACTTCGGGTTCTTGATGATCCTACAAGCTTTATATATCTCCTCAATAAGAAGTGTCCCGCAGACATAACGGTATATTGCTTTAAAAAATCTACCATAGTTAGAAGAAGTTACAGGTGAAAATGTAGGCAGAAATTTCTGTTTTTTTCAATTCAAATCCAATATTGTTGTATTTCAACTGTTACTTTTTATAGAAAAACCTTGAAGGATCTACACAAATGAACCCTCACTGAATTCAGCATTTTGTCTACTTTTCATAAATCTATAGGTTTACGGGATCCATTATTGGTTATATACCCATTTTTACCACTAACAGAAAAGAGGTTGAAAGCACAAAAACCAGGAAAAATAGGCTATGTCCCCATGCTCAGTGTGCCACTGGATTCAAGCTAGCCTGGCTGATGAAACTGAAACTGGTCACTGAATACTTGTTTCTGGTACAGGGAGGACCCGACCTGGCAGTTCAGGCTGGACTGTTCGCATGGGGAGCACGGTCAAGTCTGATTTGCATATGGCTGGGTTCAAACTAGGGTGGTGTGGTGAGCAAAAAAACAATAGATTAAACCCAGATCTGTGACTGGGGGTGAACCTTTGATTTGTTTAGCACTTCGTCCATCATTTGTTGTAGGAAAGTGCTTCTTTTTACATGGTTAGTCCCCCATTTGTGCCTGATGTCTGATGTAATTTTGAACTGTAAGTGCACTGGGTCACCACTAACCAGGTTCCCAGTGTCAGATCTCTTTCCCAAAAACTGTACCACAATTGGCACAACTTCAGTTACCCCTGTAAGTCCTAAGTAAGTGGTACCTAGTACATGGGTACTGAAGAAAGTCCTCTGGGGCTGCAGCACTGGGTGTGCCACCTCAGAGACTATGCACTCTGCCAGTGCAGGCTGCGTGTCTTGGTACAGAGAAATTCGAAGAGTTGACATGGCACGCAGCCCTGTGTGCCATGCCTCCCATACACTGCATGGGATATAGGTAAGTCACCCCTACTACAGGACATTAGCCCTAAGGCAGGGTGCACTATACCCTATGTGTGGGTATATCACCATGAGCAGATATCCCCCTACAATGTCCAGTCTTATCTGAGATATTGTAAGTGCCAAGGCAAGTCATAAAGAGTACATTGGCTGGATGCTTCTCAACACAAGTTTCCTAGCTTTATGATGGTTTAACTGATTCCTAAGGTGTTTGATACAAAACATCTTGTCTTAATAAATCTTTACTGATGTTAATTTTGGATTTATTAACAAATTGCACAGGAGACCCTTTTAGAGGGTCCCCTGAAAACCTACCAAGCACTGGTGTGTTTCCTGACTTGTTTTTGCCAGCCTGCCACAACCAGACATGTTTCTGACCTCGTGGGATGAGACCCAGCACTCTTAGAGGACAGAGACAAAGCCTACTCTGGGCAGAGGTACTTCACACCTCTTCCAGGACAGGATGGCCTTCCTGGGTGTGAAGCTTCAAATGCAATGCCGCCTTTGAAATCCAACCCAGGAACCTCCAGATAGTGGGGGATGCCAGGCCCCCTTTCCTGCTCCAATTTTGATGGGGGAAAAGGTGTGAAATTAGTTAGATTAGGGGGAGGGTCACCATGCCTAGGGCGGGGCAGGTGAGGTGAACCCCTCTCCTTAAATTCCACCATCTTGGGATGGTGAGAAAACCTCCTGTCAGGGCTAGGGCAGTGCCTCTTCCCACAGGGAGTGGTCACCAGAGGGTGTAGAAACACTAAAAGTTAGTAGGCCATTGCCTACCAACTCTTAACTCCTTGTAATGCCCCTAATTTCAGTATTTAGGTGGCACCCCAAGATCTGAACATCAGATTCAATGGATAAGAGAAGACCAGGACAAAGACAACCCGCTGCTCTGAAACCCTGCTGCTGAAGAAAAAGGCGTCAAACTCTGCCTGCTGCTCCCAGGACTCAACAATCGCCGCTGCTGTGTCATCCTGAAAACCTGAAAGGACTCCAAGAACCCCAGAGCACCTCCAGCCTTCGAGAAATCACATGGAATATGACTGAATAAAAAGAAGATTTGAACACATCTTTGAAAATTGCTTTGAATTGTTTGGTTACTCTGATATCTTGAATACAATTGTTGTATGGTGCACCTTCTCACCTTGTCTGAGCCTGTATAGTCCTGTCAGGACCGCACCTTGGCAGTGGGTGCTTGAATTGTGTGCACAATGCCAGGTACATGGCACTTATTTTCTTTCCGATATATTGGGGATATCAGGATAGGTGCAATCTCTCCCTTGGGTTCCACTGTCGTGCTTAGGTCGGATTGGCTGATGTGGTTCTTTCTGTGTCTCATCAGGTTGGAGCAGTAACTGCACTGGCGTCGAAAGACCTTTGCCACAACCTGAGCCCAGGGGAATGGGTGCTTCTCTGAAAGCATGTAAGGAAGAACTGTCTTGAAGCATGATGGCGTGGACCATATCATGTGATATTGGTGACAAATACTGCTATAAAGTGTGGAGGAGTGCCGAACTGGATACACGCTTCACATACCTGACAAGTCTCAGGGCTATACAAGACCCAGGTATAGACTCTGAGGGAGATGGTAATGTTGCAAGTGGTATCGAGTTTGACTCAGCAGAAGAGACAGGTGTGGAAATTGGTTGTGTGCAGCTAAGGAAGAAAGAGACCGCAAATGAGTCGTGGCCTGAGAGACAGACTTGCATCTGAGAAAGAACTTGCACAAATAAGTGAATCATCTGAGTCCGATCTGAGTGAGTCTGAACAGGTTCCAGCGATTGTAAGGAGATCAAGGAGAACAAGAGTGGTGTGTCAGAGATACTCCTCTCCCGATTGGACTTACCTAGCTACAAATGCCGGGGAGAGCGAACTCTGCCACTTCAAAACTGATTGTCGAGATCCTCCTGATAGTTCCTGGAAGAGAGGCTAATGCAATATTGTCATTGACTGTGCCTTACCCACCAAGTTTGAATGGTTTATGGACTCTGATTCTGGAAGGCATCGAATTCCTGTGCTTTGGAAATCAACCACCTCCTCAGGAAATTGCAGCATTCAAAGCAGCACTGTTACAGCGAGTCATTGACGAGATTGGCTCTGATCTCATAAGTGATGTAATTTGAACTTTTGAAGATAACCTAGACCCAATTGGAAGCATAATATAAAATAGGGACCTTTCCTTTAGAAGAAGAAAAGAGGGCTAAGGAAGTCTTCTAAGCCATGTAAATACAGTGACAAGGACTGTTACAGAATTTTCTAAGATCCAATAAGAAGATGTTCAAAGAGTTTGTTGCCCGTTCATAAGAGTCGGAGAAAAAGAGACTCTGGGGCCTATTACGATGTCGGTCGGAAAGGCTCTGAATGGGATTCGGAGTTTCAGAATCCGATTCGGAACCTATGTTTCCGACCGAATCGTACACATTTGCAACCGACCGATTACGATGCAAGGAAACCGTTCGGGCTGTCCAATTTAGTTCCGAAAGGCATTCGGACAGCCCGAGTCTTTGCATCGTACCGTTCTATGGACCCGGTTTCCGAGCGAGCGATTACAATGGCCGATTCTGACAACCGTTCCTATTCGGTCTGCCCGACATGAAACAGCTGTCGGAATCTGACTTTGCGGGCCCGCAGCAGGCCCCCTTCACCCGTAGGCCTCCGGTTGGAGCCGGTGGGGGTACCCAAGGGACCCCTTTTTCCAACCATGCACAGTGTGGCAGGCACCATGAGGTGCCTGCGACAGGGTGCAAGGTTTTCCCCAACCACCCCTTCAATGGGAGCCTGTGTTCTCAGTCGGAACACAGGCTCCCATTGAAGTCAATGCGAGTCTGACCGAACGATGTTCGCAAGCATCGTAATTGGTTGGTTGGACTCGCCAAACCTGATTCGGTCAAAAACAATTCCGAATCCAATTTGGTTGAAAGAGTTTCCGACCGACATCGTAATCGGCCCCTCTGTGTTAATCCTCTTACAGCTACAATCCGAGCCACTTTGAAAATGGAGTCTGGAAATTCGAATCGTAGGCACAAATGTATTATAGGTACACTTATTGTAGGAGTAATCATAGTGGTAGCTGTAGTCATTACTGAGTCCATTTTAAGCGCATACAAAGCTGAGGTACAGGGAGTGTGGGTACATGGGATATGCTGATTCCGTTGTATTTATACACTCTTGTATTGAGGTGTCTTTATGTTCAGTTATTTTTGGCTTTGTAAAAATTAACTAACCTTACGTCATTGTCTGTTGTTACTATGGGGCCGATTCCGATCTCGGCCGGTAGGGCTCCGAATCGGATTCGGCTTTACCGGATCCGATTCGGAGCCCTGTTTCCCGACTGAATCGTACGCGGGTCCGGCCGAGCGAGTACGATGCGAATTCGCCGACCGACTCGTCCGGGCATCCCGACCGCTCCGACCGACTCGCTCCCGGCTCGAACCGCACCGACCAACTCGCTCGGACTCGACTCGCACCGCGCAATGGAGACGTTCCCCGGCCGGGTAAGTACGATGCGCGCCGCGAGCAGTCCGACCGAGCCGCGCACTCCGGCTCGAAAGAGCAGTCGGAGCCGTACTTTGGGGGTCCGTGTCGGACCCCCCTGTACGCGTAGCCGCGCGAGTCGCACACAGGGGGGACCCATGGGTCCCCCCTACCTGTGCGTGTACGGCGCGAATCGCTTCGCCGCGTACACGCTGTAGGGGGCGCCCTTGTCCGCCTCGCACCCATTGAGTCAATGGGAGCCCGCGTACGCGTTGTACGACAGGCTCCCATTGACTTCAATGGGAGTCCGACCGACTCGTGTCCGATGGCATACGTGCGCATCGTACTCGTTCGGTCGGACTGCACGGGTCCGATTCAGTCGGAAATCTCTCCGGGTCCGGCTCGGTCGGAGAGATTTCCGGCCCGAATCGGAATCGACCCCTATGTGTCCAGAGAAATTCCTATTGAATTGATTGGCATTAATCACAACTTTCTCCCCTCTACGCTTACATGCAGCTAAAAAGAACCATCTGATTGTGAATCTAGAATAGATCCAGAACTTATGGGCCCGGCCCTTCCACTTCCATCCCAAAGGTCCAGTGATTCTGAATCGAGTTTCTCTACCTCAACTACAAGTACCAGAGTTCAATAGGAAGCCATGGCAGTGCTCCACTACCCAGGTCTGAATAAATTAACATATCAGAAACAGATCATTTCAGCCTGCACTTAGCAAGGAGCAAGGATGGCAGTGATGGGAGCTTCATACCAAAAGACGAGTAGTAGGTTGTTGCCAGTGATGGAGCAGGGTAAATTAAATTTTTTTAAACCTCCTAATATTTTCGTAACATAATTAATAAACATGTTCGTTTAAGTAAATAACCAACAATGTATGTTACATGTTAAGGGTTAAAGGTAACACGCTATTCCGTGTGCAAATTAATCAACTTATAATTGTTTACGTGTCTAACATAACATAATATTTGCGTACTAATTAAATAATAAACGCATGATCTGTGCTTTTAAATAAAACGTGTGGTTGCAAAATAAAGTGATGGTAAGTAAGGGACAGCTTTATATGTTGCTTTTTGCTAGGTAATACCTAATTGGGGTACGTAGAAAGACGGGAGGGAAACGAAAGGGTTTATATTTCTTTGTTTTAACAATATTTTGTTTATCTTTGAAAATAGTGCGCTTAGGCCTGTCGAGCAGCAATATAAAATGGCCGCCAGTTGCTAGAGTACGCATGAGCGGGGGACCATGTGATAGAGGAGAGAGGCTGTGGAAAAGGGATGATCACGTGCTGATGCTGAGAGGTTAAGATGGAAGTATGGTCAAGGCTGTTGTGACCTTTCTGAGCAGATGTGTGCCAAGATGATCAGCAAGAAGCGTGAGAAGTCCAACTGAATCAATAGACGGAACTGTTTAACCCAAAATGTAGCAGAAAAAGATACAATTTGGACTGATCGAAACGGATGAGCAATTGCATGAACTGTGGGAAACGATGCTTGCATGGACATTCCACAAGGAACTGGTTAAGACCAGGAAGTTTGATTAAAATGTATATGGGCCTGAGTTTTGACCAATGAGAAAGAATCACGCCATGAAGAAGAAACATTTTATGCTGTAAGCTAGAATTAGGGTATAAGAAGACCTACTCTTGGTGGGAGGGGTTAGAGTTGCTGCGGGAGTTGCTGAGGTAGATGCTGGAGAAGTTAGATGCTGTAGATGGGTGAAGTTGCGGTTGCTGATGCTGACGAGCTGATGCTGCTGCTGCTATTTTCCTTTTCCAGTTGAGTATAAAGATGCTGCTTTAGGAGAACTTTTCCTGATAGATTTTTATTTTAGAATTATTAGACTTTCCCCAGATAGATAGATAGATTGATCTATAGAGTTCTTACTATGATAACCTTATTTTTCCGTCTAATAAATATGCATTGCAATTTCAATTTATTCTTATATTGATGATAAATGTAATTATAGGAATAATAAGCTTAATCTTCATTTTCTTGCATTCAAAACTTTAAATAAACTTTCTTATTCTTTAAACAAATGACTCAGTGATTCTTTAGCTCAATGATTAAAATGAAATGTTAAAGAGTTTATTGTGATTGAGCTGGTCTTAATCACCATCAACTGATTCCTACTAGTTGGTCCATTGACCAATGAGCGGAATACCTTAAAAGCAAATGAGAAATATTATGTCATGATAAAAGAGGTATCCCGTCTCCTTCCAGCGAATCGTTTTTCTCCTAGGTTAATGACGGAGGAAATCTAGGGAATAAATGAGTAAGTGAATGTATATGCGGTGTTATGGGCCCCACCGTCATATGGATATAGTGTGTGTATTAGAGGAATAGTTGCACCTCGATGACCAAAGCATAATAGGAGAATTATTTTTATTGTTAGCGCTGGATCAGATTTCTTGGTAGCAGAGTTATGGTTACTATAGATTAGTTTGGTGATTATTGATTATTTTTTATTGATAAGTTCATGTCTAACACTTTTTGTTGAGTCGCGTTATGTTATATGTAAGTTTTCACGCTTCCGGGAAGTAGGAAGTGGAACACGTGTGGCAAGAGAAGTCACTTGGAATAATGTATTGTCTGAGTTCATATTGGTGATAACACAAGTTGTGTTATGATAGGGACATTTTCCGTATAAAAGGTGTGTAAGTGAAATAGTGATCGGTTTTCTTGTGAAACTCTGGCCTTAATTCTCAGGAGCAGTATAGTCTCCACATGTGCTTTATCCCCAGAGAAACGGGTTTACTGATTGCTTGAAAGAAGGGTAAGGTAGAGGGAAGTACTACTTTATCGGCGAAACTAAAAAATTCTGTGGTAGGGTAGAGGTAAGCGCTGCCTACTGGAAAATACAGAGTTCTTGTGTAAATGGTCAAAGCTATCTCTTCGGTTTAGCGAATCAGACAATGGAAATGTGTTTTAAATGTTGTAACTAACAAAGAATTGTTGAAAAAGAAATTGCCGATAAATTTTGTAAAGGAGGGGTCAAGAGCAGAAGTGACGTAGACAAGAGTCGCGCTGGGATTGGACAGTGCGCTAGTCACATGGAAACAGGAGCAGAACTGACGTAGACAGAAGCCGCGCTGGGATTGGACAGTGCGCCGTAGACAGAAATCGCTCTGATTGGAGCATTGGTGTGAGTCGTGCTAGTATTGGTTGAAATAACGCATAGAGAACAGTGTTGAATTGTGGATCATTTAAGGAGAAAAAGGTTGTGAATCATGTCGTACTATGAGTATGGTAGAGAGAAAACGTCATGGATGTCGAAAGTTAAGAACTTCTTTAAGAAAGACAAAAAGGTAGTGACTAGAGAGGGACAAATAATTCCTCCGCCGAAATTGCCAGCTTCGCATATGATGCTGAAATATGGATATCATACATGCATATGGTTAGAAAATTGGACAAAATATACCAAGAATGATGGAGCATTGGCTTTCCCTGAGAATGGTTCATTTAATGTAGCTGTACTACGGAACTTGAGAGAAAAGATGGTAATGTTAGAACCTAGACCTAGACCGACACAGTTTGAAGCTTTAACGGAATGGGAAGATGAGATGTATGAGCAAGAGAGATTCAGAGGATTAAAGAATCATGAGTTTGTGCCTGGAAGATTATGGGGAGTAAATCATGAGGACAGAATAAAGCGTTGGAGATATGCTAACATGACAGGAGGTTTGTTTCCAGCTTTTACAGTTGAGGAAGAAGCAAAGAGAAAGTGTACAGAGAAAAAGAAACATGTAGTGGTAGAAAAGTATGTGTATGGTGGTAGTGAAACAGATGACGAATTGCTGGAAGATATTTTAAACAGAAACCCACCTCCATACCAACAGACTTCTGCGGTGGTGACACCTAATGCACCGCCAATGGAAACTGGGAGGAATAAAAAACCTGAACGAAGAGATGAGACAAATAGGTCACAAGATCAATTAAAAACTTCACAAAATGAAGAGATAGAAAGTGACAATGCAACTGAATTAGCAAAAACGACAAAAGAATTGACTGAGAAAATAAGAGAACTGACAAAGAATATGGAAGCTGTAACTGTACCAGTAACGATAGGTCCAGTAATGCCAATTTTTGAGAATCAGAAAATTAATGAACATTCTTTAGTGATTCCCATGAATTCACATTTGCAAAGAAAAAGAGAAGGAATGGAGCTGAATAATGAAGGTGCACACAATTTGGCTAGTACCTATAGACCAAGCCCACCTACAAATTTGACGATAAATGAGAATGAGATTAGGAGAATGCCTATGGTGATGGAGTCCGCATCAGGAACACCAGAAAGAAGTAGCAATTGGATAGAATTAAATAGTACGCCTGTAGGTCCAACTCCAGATGAGTTAAATGAATGGATGAAAGCGCTAAAAACAAAAGAACCGGAAGAGAAACCATTAGATGTAATTAGGTTGAAAATAGACATGGAAGAATTGATTTTGGGAACAATTGGTACAGAAAAATTAAAAAATTATCAGGATGATGAGATTATGTTTTTGTGCAAAAGTCTTACATGGAGAGCTAGAAATTTACATGACAAATTGGAAGAGACAGCAAATGAACTAGGAGTGGAGTTTGTAAAAGTGAGAACGTTGCAGAAACCATACAGAGTAGATTTTTGTGAGAAAGACATAGAGAATTTGAACACATCAGGAAGACTGACCCAAATAAAAGAGTTAATTGTTTTATTGAGAAAATGGGGTGATGTGGATAGATGGAGAAATAGATGGTCAAAAAGGAATGAGAAAACAACAGAAAAAGCATCTTTGGCTTTTGCAGTGACAGATAGGGAACCAGTTGTTAGGGAATACCGATGAGAGAAACTCCAGGTGGTAGTTATGTGCATGTTCCATGGACCAGACAGGATATACTGTCATTTACAAATGACTTTCCCAAATTGAGAGAGAAGCCAGTAGAATGGTACAGACAAGTGGAAAGATTTGTGAAAGTTTCAAAGGTGTTGTGGATAGATCTGGATGGATTGTTTGATATAGTAGTGCCAGCTGATTTGTGGACGGAATGTAAGCTTACTATTGATTGGCCAACTGTAGAATATCCAAGGGACGCTAAAACAGGAGCGCCAGGACCAGAAGTGATGAGGAAGTATGACCAAGTAATTACCTTTTTGAAGAATAAAATTCCACCTAAAGAAACAGATTGGGTAAAAATAGACAGAACAACGCAGGAAAGTAAAGAATCAGTGCACGCCTACTATGAGAGATTGTTGTTGGTTTTCAAACAGTATAGTGGTTATGAGACACTGAATGAGAAGGATATGAGTCATTTTGTATATAGGTTTGTGTATGGATTGAAACCAGAGATAAGTGAAATGATTAAGCAGCACATGATTGGTTGGCAGAATGGCACAGTGGATGAGGTTTTGAGATATGCTAAGTATTGCAGTGATGAAATTGAGAGTAGACAGCGTAAATTGAAAGAAAAGGCCATGTGGGCACAGGTAAAAGTTGCAGAGAAGCAAGAAGCTCAATTGAGTAATACTGGTAATGAAACAGGACAGGTTAAATCCCGACCTAATATAGGTAAAGGAAAAGGACAAATGAGCATAGATGAGGCAAAGAAAAAGTGGCCATGCCACAACTGCGGAAAGCTAGGACATTGGAGAAACGAGTGTAAATTTCCTCCAAAACCTAATGTGGAAAATCAATCATTAAATCCACAGGTGCAGAGTGAGGTTGTTACTCAACAAGGTCAGGTGCCACAACCACCACTTCCCAAGAGTGTTAACCAACAGAAATACAGTGCAGAAACAGGATTCTACGGAGGAGAAAAGGTAACACAGTTGCTGCGTGCAGCTGCAATTTCTCAATATTGGTTACGACAGGATGAGGATGACATGGATGAAAGTTCCTGACGGTGCCTAGGAGAGGGGGAAGAGTGCGTGCTTGGCGCAACTCTAGAGGTAGATCAGTCTGGTCCATTTGTGGATGGAGAAGTGAATGGTGCAAATGTAACATTCCTTGTTGACACTGGAGCTACCCGTTCTACTGTTAGGTCAGTGGAAATTCCAAACCTTCCTCTCTCAGGTGAACATATCCAAGTAGTTGGAGTTTCCAATCAGCAAATTAAAATGCCTCTTACTAAATTAGTGAAGGTAAGAATTGGTCCATTTAGCGAAATGCACCGATTTGTGGTATGTGATTGTAGTCCCGTGAACCTATTAGGACGCGATTTATTGTGCAAGATGAACTGCACTATCTATTGTACCCCAGACGGAATTGCATTTCAAACTCCAGATGAGGATGTGCTGTATAAAATGACAATGGTGAATTTAGAACCAGAAGTAAATGGTTTGTTTCCTGTATTTGATGCAGAGAAAATCCCAATTGAATTGAAAAAGACAGTGAAAGAAGAAGTGTGGGACTTTACAGGAGAAGATGTAGGATTAATGAAAGGAGTAGATCCCGTTAAAATAACAGTGAAAGAGGGAACGAGTTACCCAAATACTCTCCAGTATAAATTGACACCAGAAATAATTGAAGGAATAACACCAGTAATAAATAAAATGATTGAACAAGGGATTCTGAAAGAAATCATGAGCAGTCCATGTAATTCGCCAATAATGGAACTGAAAAAGCCAAACGGAACACATAGAATTGTACAGGATTTGAGGAAGGTAAACAAGATTGTTGTGCCTTGTTGCCCGATAGTACCGAACCCTGCTGTGATTCTATACCAGATTCCACATGAAGCAGAATGGTACACAGTAATTGATTTATGTCATGCATTTTCTCTATTCCACTGCATCCAGATAGCCAGCCATTATTTGCGTTTAGGTTTGGAGAGCGTATTTTGGCATGGTGCCGAATTCCTCAAGGGTACACAGAAAGTCCCTCAATCTTTAATCAGATCCTAAAGAAATCATTGGAAGATTTAAGAATGCCAGAAAAGTCAGTGATGGTTCAGTATATTGATGACCTACTGGTGGCATCAAAAACGAAAGAAGCGTGTGTCAATGATTGCTTTGCTGAATCATTTAGCAAAAAGAGGACATAAAGTGTCCCCTTCAAAATTGCAGTTTTGTCAACAAGAAGTCCAGTATTTAGGGCATAAAATTGAGAAAGGAGTGCGAAAGGTAACGATTGAAAGAATAAAAATGATTCAAGGAATGAGAGCTCCAATGACACAAAGAGAGGTAAGAATGTTTTTGGGAATGGTTGGATATTGTCGACAATGGATAAGCGGTTTTTCACTGATTGCTAAACCATTGCAGAAACTGACAAAGAAGGATGTTAAGGATCCTTTTGAAATGAATGATGAAGAAATGAAAGCATTCAGAGAATTGAAAAAGAAATTGTGTGAGGCTCCAGCATTAGGAATGCCTGACTATGAGAAAGATTTTGAGCTGTATTGCAGTGAAAGAGATGGATGTGCATTTTCAGTTTTGGTACAGAGACATGGAACTATGAAAAGACCAATTGCATATTTTTCAGCTGTTTTAGACCCTGTAGCGAAAGCATTGCCTGGATGTTTGAAAGCAGTTGCTGCTACTTGTGTGAGTCTGGAACAGAGTGAAGGCATAGTGATGGGGTATCCACTGAGAGTATATGTTCCCCATTCTGTGGAAATTCTCTTGACAAGAACAAAAACCCAATACATGACACATAGTCGGCTGACTAGGTATGAAAAGGTAATTTTGAGTGCAGATAATGTGACCATTGACAGATGTATGAATGTGAATCCTTCGACATCATTGCCAGATGAAGAGAGTGTGATTGAAATGGATGAAGTAGATCACGATTGTCTGAATGTGCTTGAATATTGTACAAAACCAAGGTCTGACATACGAGATGAGCCTTTGAAAGGATCAGATTATATTCTGTTTGTGGACGGCTCATGTTTGAGAACGAGTGATGGAGTTCTAAGTGCAGCATATGCAGTTTGCACAGTAGCAACTGTAATGGAAGCATCTTGTCTGAAAGGTGTACGGTCTGCCCAAGTCGCAGAATTAGTAGCTCTGATTCAAGCATGCAAGTTGGGAAGAAATGTACGGGTTACGATTGTGACAGATAGCCAGTACGGCTTCGGGGTGGTGCACGACTTCGGTCAGATTTGGTCACAAAGGGGTTTCTTGACGTCTGCCGGAACGCCCATTAGAAATGGAGATTTTGTGAAAAAGCTGCTTGAGGCGATACAGCTGCCTAAACAGATTGCTGTTGTGAAGTGCAATGCACATAAAAATGGGGAAGACGACATAACAGTTGGTAATAAATATGCTGACGAAATGGCACAGTATTGTGCAAAGAATGTGGTTTCTTTAAACAAATGTCGGGAAAGAGAGCATATTTCTTGTCCTTTGCTTTTTACTAACTCTATTGAGACATGGGATGAGGTGAGACAGTTACAAGAAGCTGCAGATGATGAGGAAAAAGATACATGGATAAAAGCAGGATGTAGAAAACATGAAGAAAATGATGTTTGGGTTTACAGAGATGAGAGACCAGTTATGCCTGATAGCATGATTTCTGACATGGCACGGATGTACCATGGACAAGCCCATATTGGGAGAGATTCAATGATCAGACTTTTTAGACAAACATGGTATAATCCAAAATTCAGAGCCATAGCTGAGAGTCTTTGTCAGAGATGTCTTATTTGTCAACAGTTAAATCCAGGAAGGAAGACAGTAGTGAGTCTAGGAACAATAGGACGAGAAGGAGGTCCTTTCACTAGAATGCAAGTGGATTTTATTGAAATGCCACCTTGCAACAGACTAAGGTATGTCCTAGTGGTCGTCTGTTTGTTTTCTCGTTGGGTAGAGGCATACCCAACAAGAAGGAATGATGGAATAACAGTAGCAAAACTTATGCTGCGAGAATTCATTCCGAGGTATGGTTTTCCAGTCACGATTGAAACAGATATAGGAACACATTTCCAAAATGAATTGGTTAAACTAATTTGTGAAGCACTTAGTATTAAACAGAAACTGCATTGTGCATACAGACCAGAGGCTTCTGGAATCGTAGAGCAAGTGAATGGAACAATAAAAAACAGGTTAGGAAAAATGTGTCAAGCTACAGGACTCAAATGACCAGATGCATTGCCATTAGTTCTAATGACAATCAGAAGTATTCCGGAAAGGAAAACTGGACTCAGTCCCCATGAAATAATTATGGGACGAGCAATGAGACAAGCACAAGTACCTGTCAACAAACTACTGACTATAACTGATGATCTAGTGCTGGATTATTGCAAAGGATTGGCTGATGTGGTGCGTTCTGTGTTTCATCAGGTTGGACCGGATGCGACCACTCTTGAAAGAAAACCAGCTCACGACTTGAATCCAGGAGATTGGGTCCGCATAAAAGTCCACAGGAGAAGAAACTGTTTGGTTCCTCGCTGGGACGAACCACGACAAGTGATCCTGGTGACGACCACTGCAGTCAAGTGTGCAGGAGTGAAACACTGGGTACATGCCAGTCAGACCATCAGAGTTCCAGAACCTGAAGATCGACATGTGAGTCGACATCTGGAAGTATTGGATAACAGTTCAGCATCAGAAACAGAAGGAGAAACAAACAGGGTGCCAGAACCTGAAGATCGACCTGTAAGTCGACATCTGGAAGACCCAACTACAAGTGCAATGACAGAAGAAGTAGAAGAAGTAGAAGAAATAGCTGAAGTTCCAGATCTTGAAGATCGACCTGTAAGTCGACATCTGGAAATATCAGATACCAGTTCAGAATCTGATACAGAGCATTCGGATTGTGAAGAAATTCTAAAAAGAAATTGGAATTTTGAAAGCATGAGAGAAGAAACTGAGCCAGAAGATAGTGACAGTGAGCAACCAAGTACAAGTTGTGGTAAAAATCCTTCGGAGATAATATTGATAGATGAAGAAGGGAGAGTTTCAAACAAAAAGCTAGAAAAATCGGAAGATCCCCGAGGAGCAATAGGGACAGATAGTCAAACACGAGAACAGGGAAATTTAGAAGCAGAAAGGAAAACTGACACAAATTCGGAAGAACCACTAGTAACAAAGAAGAAAAGAACACTCACAAGAACCAAGAACAAAGAAACCTGATGGGAGAAAGTGAAGTGCAACAAACCTGAAGAAGTTTAAATTGTTTCTACCGGATTTGACAAAACACTGAATCTGACGAATTCACCGGATGTGACAAAGAAAGAATTCTGAGAAAGAATTAAAAGAAAGTATCAAGCAAAGACAAAACATTGGAGTACAGAGTGGCAAATAAGTCATTTCTGAGGTGTAATGACACAATTTTCTGGAAAACAAATAAATAAGGTTATAAAACAAAATGGAGAATACTAGAGATAGAAAATGTAAATGTGAGTTTTTAAGTAGATGGTGCAAGATGTGCTGTCTTTGTACAGGATTATTAATGACAGTATGGGTGGTTATAGCAATCACTATTCCAATTAGTTTAGCTGTAGTAGAAAAGTCCAATAACACTGAGAAAGAAAAGGGAGCTAACACTCAAGAACCAGTTATTGTAAAGAGTAGTGCAGAATTACACAAGGACAAATCAATAACAGATTTTTCAAAAAATGTTTTTACCAAATTATTATATGAGTATGTAGAAACAATGGATGTAAGACATTGCTATGTTTGTATGCAGTTGCCTGCATCTGTAGCAGAGGGTGTGACTTATCATCACCTCCCTTTGACGTATGGAATAACATGTAGCGTTTTAGCAAGTTTATTTTATAAAACAGGTAGATTAGAATATTATTACACTGACATAAATAAGATTTTTGCGAAAGTTTCTGTAGTTCCCGAGTTAAATAAAATAAAAGAGGGAAAAACGTTTGGTGAATATTTTCTAGAAGATAAGATTTTAACATTAGATAGTATAATTAGGTACAACCTTACCTGTGAGTTAAAGAAGGAAGAAAAAGTATTTTTAGAGATGGTTGAAGAGAGAAGAGTGAAATTTCAAAGAAAAGTGATAGAAGAGACAAAAACACCTCTTTGGGCGTTTGAGGAAGACAATCATGACAAGAAAAAGACAAATGCAGCTATGACTCTGGATTGGCCCCAACAGGGAAGGTTGTGCATTAGAAGAAATAAGACAAGATATGACAATTATTTTGTGGGTTCCAGTATTTGCCATGACAATTACCAAATTTTAGGTGGATGGGGATTCAAAGGGGAAAAGATCCAATATTTCCAGGGATTTATTATGTTTGCGGAAATAGGGCTTATTATAGGTTGCCGGACCATTGGTATGGGTCATGTTACTTAGGCCTGGTCTTTCCAAAGATTTTTCATATGGATAGAAAAGAAACAGGAACACACAAAATGATAAATACCTTTACACGTAGAAAAAGGGAAAGTTTTTCAGAAATAGTAGGTGATATTTTTGGAGCATTGATACCAGCAGTGGGAATATCTTTGAATGCATTTAGAATTCGGAAATTATCCACAGTGGTAGATCGTTTATCTACAGATACTGCTGGAGGGTTATTGATGGTAAATACCGAGATGGTTGCCATGAGAGCTATGGTGATGCAAAATCGACTTGCCCTTGACATTCTTTTGGCAAAAGAGGGCGGAGTCTGTGGAATGCTGAAAGTCCAACATTGTTGCACTTACATTCCAGATAAAAGCGAAAATATACAGAAGTATATAACAAATATTACAAGTTTGCACAAAGAACTTGTTCCACTGGAGGTTGAAAGTGCTTTTGGAAAACTTTGTAAAGGGTTTTCTTCAGTAATAAATTGGTTAACAAGAATGAGTGGATTAATAATAGGGAAAGTTATAATAATAGCAACCGTGATAATAATAATAATATTAGTACTGAAGCTTGCAATAACATGTATAAAGAGAAGAAGAAGGCAGAATAAAATAGAAAAAGAAAACATGATAAACAAGGAGAGAGAGAGAGAAATGGGTGAAATAGAGTTAGAAGAAATAAAAGAGAACATGTACAAGAAAACAAAGAGACAAGTTGAAAGGGATACAGTTGTGTAAAATTAACAAAAGCAAATGGATAAAAGATATATGCTGTCTGAGAAAATTGTATAACTTGGGTTTTGTGGTGATATTAAAAATCACCAAAGGGGGGAGTTGATGGAGCAGGGTAAATGAAAAATGTTTAAACCTCCTAATATTTTCGTAAAATAATTAATAAACATGTTCGTTTAAGTAAATAACCAACAATGTATGTTACATGTTAAGGGTTAAAGGTAACACGCTATTCCGTGTGCAAATTAATCAACTTATAATTGTTTACGTGTCTAACATAACATAATATTTGCGTACTAATTAAATAATAAACGCATGATCTGTGCTTTTAAATAAAACGTGTGGTTGCAAAATAAAGTGATGGTAAGTAAGGGACAGCTTTATATGTTGCTTTTTTCTAGGTAATACCTAATTGGGGTACGTAGAAAGACGGGAGGGAAACGAAAGGGTTTATATTTCTTTGTTTTAACAATATTTTGTTTATCTTTGAAAATAGTGCGCTTAGGCCTGTCGAGCAGCAATATGAAATGGCCGCCAGTTGCTAGAGTACGCATGAGCGGGGGACCATGTGATAGAGGAGAGAGGCTGTGGAAAAGGGATGATCACGTGCTGATGCTGAGAGGCTAAGATGGAAGTATGGTCAAGGCTGTTGTGACCATTCTGAGCAGATGTGTGCCAAGATGATCAGCAAGAAGCGTGAGAAGTCCAACTGAATCAATAGACGGAACTGTTTAACCCAAAATGTAGCAGAAAAAGATACAATTTGGACTGATCGAAACGGATGAGCAATTGCATGAACTGTGGGAAACGATGCTTGCATGGACATTCCACAAGGAACTGGTTAAGACCAGGAAGTTTGATTAAAATGTATATGGGCCTGAGTTTTGACCAATGAGAAAGAATCACGCCATGAGGAAGAAACATTTTTTGCTGTAAGCTAGAATTAGGGTATAAGAAGACCTACTCTTGGTGGGAGGGGTTAGAGTTGCTGCGGGAGTGCGTTGCTGTGGGAGTTGCTGAGGTAGATGCTGGAGAAGTTAGATGCTGTAGATGGGTGAAGTTGCGGTTGCTGATGCTGACGAGCTGATGCTGCTGCTGCTATTTTCCTTTTCCAGTTGAGTATAAAGATGCTGCTTTAGGAGAACTTTTCCTGATAGATTTTTATTTTAGAATTATTAGACTTTCCCCAGATAGATAGATAGATTGATCTATAGAGTTCTTACTATGATAACCTTATTTTTCCGTCTAATAAATATGCATTGCAATTTCAATTTATTCTTATATTGATGATAAATGTAATGATCTGAATAATAAGCTTAATCTTCATTTTCTTGCATTCAAAACTTTATATAAACTTTATTATTCTTTAAACAAATGACTCAGTGATTCTTTAGCTCAATGATTAAAATGAAATGTTAAAGAGTTTATTGTGATTGAGCTGGTCTTAATCACCATCAACTGATTCCTACTAGTTGGTCCATTGACCAATGAGCGGAATACCTTAAAAGCAAATGAGAAATATTATGTCATGATAAAGAGGTATCCCGTCTCCTTCCAGCGAATCGTTTTTCTCCTAGGTTAATGACGGAGGAAATCTAGGGAATAAATGAGTAAGTGAATGTATATGCGGTGTTATGGGCCCCATCGTCATATGGATATAGTGTGTGTGTTAGAGGAATAGTTGCACCTGGATGACCAAAGCATAATAGGAGAATTATTTTTATTGTTAGCGCTGGATCACCAGCAACACGCATTACAGTATCAGGCGTTGAGACTGTTTAATTAGATTCGCCCTCAGGCAGTTTGCTTTCATTCTAATACAAAGAAAAAGTAGAACAGACATTGTTTAGCTGAAGAGACGGCATTGTGTGCCACCATTAAAGTCAACAAGAGAGCACACAGCTACACGTGTCATTAGCGTGCTAACTCCAATAACACGCATCGCTCAGAAATGTAATACTTCAGTTAGAAACGAACTCATAATGGAATGCAATAGCGTTACAATTCAGTCCCAGCGCATCTTTCGCAGACGTGGGTGCCTGAATTGAAAGGCTTTTGCTACAGCAGCTGAGTCATGCGCTAGACTGGCAGCACCTGTGAGAAAAGTGTCAATATAAAGTTCCAACAGGCCCTTTTTAAAAATTCACACACAAACACAAACATGTTCTACAACATGCAACACAAGGCAATGCAGCTAAACAGCCAAGCTCTCAGTCTCAATGATAGTAATAATTCATCAAGTTTTCAAGCAAGTTCCAATTATTCCTACCTTCCCTCCTAAAATGAAGTCCAATTGAAATCCACATGGCAGTCTGGAAAAGAGGAACCAAAATAAAAGTCCATATAAGTTTTCTGCCTCAGAAGACACAAGGTACAAACTCATGCTCATATAGTGGAAATACCTAGTTGAACAAAGAAGAGTTAGGTGGTTATCAGTTAACACACTTTAGGTATCATTCCTCCACAGATTATGACCAGTCAGGGTCCTGATGAGAACCCTAAATAAGTAGCCGTTCGAAACGCATCGACGAAAACCCTTGGGGAGTGTCCTTCAAGATTATCTGACTGCTTTGTGGGCAAATACTTCAAACCGAAATCGCACTATAATTAAATAACTTTGAAACCCCCAAGTGCCATTGTCAACAAAAGGCTCATGGCACAGAGAACAGTAGTTATTGTAACCTCTGCTTTTCAAAAGAACATTTGACTGGTTCTAAAAGTTCTAATAATATTTATGTTGAAATGGTCTCTTCAATATGTAATCACCATTTAGTTGATGTGCAGTTTTTTTGATGTAAAACTCACAGCTTTTTATTTTATGTACACAAAGTTATTGCACTGAACAATTTTGTGCAGCTCTGTGGGGTATATTTGTTTATTTTAAAAATGTTCAAGAGAGCAAGATGGAGTCTGTGTAACTCTCCTCGTTGCTTACCACTCCACCCCCACCTCGATAGCTCGTCGGTCTGCTGTAACACCTTAGCTACACGAGGGAGCCAGGTGGAACAGGCTGTGATGGTGGAGAAATGTGAGAGGAATAGTGGTGACCGGCGTTATGGAAGCATTAGACGCTGTGTTGTAAAGATCAGTGTGGATTTAAAACTAGTACTGCTCCTAACATCGGCAGAGACCATGAAGCAGATAGAGAAGCTTTTTCGATTACGGATTGAGGCACTGGCTCCAAGAAAGGATCACCTGGAAAAAATGGCAGGCAGAGGTGCAAAAACGGCAAAAACGAGACCCCCACCCTCAGTGGCGGTGGCTGCTTTGTCAGCCAGGTTAGCTAGGTCAGCTGTGCCGGCTACGACACAGGCATCAAGTAACCATGAAGGAATCAATGAAGGAAGAAGTGGAAGGAGAGGTGATGAGTCGATGGGCAGAGGGAAATCGGAGCCCGACATCGATAAGAAACTACCACAGCGGCCTGCTCGGGGCAGCAATGCTATTGAGTCTGGAGATGGAAAGCCCTCAATTGTAGAGCTGTTCGGGTTCACCAGGAGTAAAGGACTAAAAGGCACACTGGCGGCCCCGTCAGCATCAGTTCTTACTGAGGTGACACCTGCAGTACTCCCGGCCCACAATTCACACATAAAATGTAAAAAAAAAAAGAAAATATTTCACTATTAACATAACTAATTAGTAATTAAATAAATATTATTAAATAAAAATTATTCATTCATTTATTATAAATAAATTTCTTCCCATCCTGCACCCCTATAAACCCACAACCCACTACGGTACTAAACATAACAAAAATGACTTACATTTAATTTAATAACTACTACAAATTTTACAGATACATTAAAAAACATAAACAATAATTATACAAAAAAATAACATCATATGCATTTAAAATATATACCAAAATACATATCAATAATTAAAAAACAAAATTAAAACCAACTACATTTTTGTAAACTATTTTAATAACTTGGATTTTTAAAAAATTGATATTACTTACCTTAAAATCGATATTCTTGACAACGATATTCTTGCTGACAATAGTTCCATGCCACGATATTTTTGAGTCAATATTTTTGCAAGTCGATATTTTGTACTCGATATTTTGTCTCAGCACCTTTGGGTCACATTACTGGGTGTAGCTGACAGTTAGACCTTGTGAATTCCTCCCTGACAGTCACACAACAGTGAGATTAGATGTGCCACAATGGGCCATCAACTGACAGGATGGGAGGGGTGGAGCTGAGCACAACTCCTCATACAACTGAATAGCCTGTGGTCTGCCTTCACACAAAGATCCTAGCGACCCTGCATTATCTCTTCAGCCAGCTTGGAGCCAGGGCAGGGTAGGCAGGGAATTCCATTCACTGCAAAAACACTGTCTAGAAATTTCTCTCACCTTCTGGAACCAGAGCACCAGGGTATAAAAATAGGGCCTCAGGCACCAAGTCTTCAATTCACTGCTGAACCTGCGAAAGGGCTCTCAGGGGACTGCTGTGACGTGCTGTGTACTCTGACAGACTGCTGTTGTGCCTGGAAGGACTGCTTTGCTGCTGGAGCCTGCCTTGAACCCTCAGAGGCCAGCCCTTATATTGAGCCCTGCCTCTTCACTTGTACCCAGAACTAAAAGAAGTGACTCTAAGGGCTAGTTTGCTGGCATCCTGTTCAGAGCCACAGGGACATAAAAGTCTCCCACCATCTTGAAACCACACCTGGACCCATTCTGAGTAAGTTCTGAACCGCAAAGAGGTGTCCCTCCAGTCCTGGACCCTTGGTTGTGGTGTAGGTGCCCAGATGGCTAATTTCTAAAACTGAGGACATAGACAGCATTTGACTAAAAGGTGCTCTGAGAACCAGGAAAAGACCGGGACCAACCTGCTTGCCTATCCACCTGAGGTGCATCTCTGGTCAGATTGACCTCACGCCTTCTCCTGATATGCTCTTCTCTACAGCAGCAGATCCGTTTCAGTGTCCTTTGCCAAAGGGGTTTCTGACCTTGTGGAACTGTCTTCAGCTACAGTCCTCTACCTCGTCCCTCTGGAGATTTTAGACTTCCTTTTTGATGACTCTGGCCCTCATTACTATGTGGTTTGGACCACAACCGAGGGCTTGTTGGTTGTGGTCCAAATCGCATCGACTGCTGCAGACCGACCGATGCATTAGGATGCGTGCGGTCGGAGGCAGCAGTCGGAGGGACCCGCCGGTTGGTCGGAAACTCCTCATAATCCGATAGGGACGGCGTTTCCGCCATCGGGATTATGATGTCAGTTTCCGCAAGCCATTCCATGTCGGCCTTTCCGACATGGAAAGGCTGTTGGATAGCAACATTGGGGGCCCCTAGCAGGGCCCCATTCTCCCCCGGCTCTCCGCATCTGGGCCTGGGGGGCATCTATGGTGCCCCCTTGAAAGTTCTCAATGGGAGCTTGTGCTCCGGGCGGTTTCCGCCCACTGCACAAGCCCCCATTGAGAAATTAGACTTTCCGACCGCACTATGGGCCCTATTATGATGCGGTTGGAAACTGCTCTGACCGTCAGTCGGGGCTTTCCGACCGCATCGTAATATGCCGGTCGGATTTCTTTCCGACCGCCTCATTACAATGGAGGTGGTTGGAAAGGAATCCGAACGGTCATTCTGACTGGCTTCCGACGGGCTCGGAAAGCACGTCCGACAGTCAGAATGCGGCCAGTAATCCCAAGGGCGGCTCTTTACGCCGGTGGGATTATGATGTCAGGTTTCGGCAGCCTTTCCGTGCCGGCCTTTCCGACACAGAAAGGCTGTTGGAACTTGACTTTGGGGGCCCCCAGCAGGGCCCCCTTGGGTGCATGGCCTCCGGTTGGAGGCTGAGGGTGCCCCCCTGTTTTTTGGCAGGCACCTTGAGGTGCCCCTATGTGCGGTCGAATCGTAATTCGGTGTGCAGAATCACCAACCTATGGTTGGGCGATTCCTCCACCGAAACGGTGTCGGTCAAAGGCAACTTCAACTGACATCGTAATCAGGGCCTAAGTCTGAAGGAAAAAATCTTCACAGCAGCTTCACTCCAAAGCCATTCAACAGCGATGCTCCCTCCTCGGACACTCCTGCAGCCTTGCCCCACTGAACTTCTACCTTCTCAGACATTTTTCTTCAAGACTTTTTCCAAGTCCAAAGCTAACTGCTGACAGGGCCCAATCCACTTCTTTTATTCAAACCGCGCTCCATAGCGGTTGGCCTTAAGTTTTGTCTTGCATGACTAATTGTCCATGCTTGGCACTTTAAACTTTTAGCTGCTGGTTGTTACTAAAAATTTTAGAAATCCATAACTCCGGATCTACTGATTGCATTTTTATCATTTTGGCATCAAATAATTTATTGAAATGTACTCTATTTTTTCTAAATTAGTTTGGGATTTTTCTTGTGTTGTTTTTGCATTATTACTGTTTGTGTGCTGCATAAATGCTTTACACATTGCCTCTAAGTTAAACCTGGCTGCTATTTGTGCCAAGCTACCCAGGATTAGGCACAGGTTAATTTAGGGACTTTTTGTGGTTCACCCTGCAAGGGATTCTGGCTGTTGCTTTACCAGGGCTCGCACCCCTGTCAACCAACAACCCAATTTCTTAAGCTGCCTATATAGGATATTTCACAAAACCCCGTGCACTTTTAGGGGTATATTCACAAGAACGTGCGCTAAACATCTCCAAAAAATGTTAACGCAACTTTACACATCGCAGTCTATCGCGGGAAAATAACCCCGTGTTAACGTGGAATTCACAACACGGCGGTACCATGCGATAGTCTCCCGAAAACGCGGACAATGTCCACGATACAACAACCGCAAAAGTGATAAAAACCCAAACCCCAACGCAAAAAAACATGCGATGGGCCAAACCGCGATTAGGAAATCAGCGATAAGCAGCGCCAGGCCTGCAATACACACACGGCAGGCGGGAAAATCACTACAAGAGTAGAAAAAACACACAAACACAAAATGACCAACACCGAAGCACCATGGAGGCAGCCGGAGCAGGCACAGAGGACGAGTGGAACCCCACAAGCACCCCGGTCGACCAGCCTGGGACCTCGGGGACAGGGAAGGGCAAGGACAAGAAGAAGAGGAAGACAAAGTTCAGTCCACATGAGAATAGGATCCTGGTCACAGAGGTGATAGAACACCATCAACAACTGTTCGTCACCTCCAATGTGTCATTGGGCACCAAAAATGGAATATGGCGGTCCATCGTGGACAAGATGAATGCCGTCGGAGAGCACAAGAGGTCAATGGACGAGGTCAAGAGGCGATGGATTGACATCAAGCGCAAAACCAAGGAGAAACTCGCAGGCAACCAGAAGGCAGCAATGCAGACTGGAGGTGGGAGCCCAGCGCCACAGCTGGAGCTGGATGACATGGAGGAGCTGGTGTCGACAGTCATCAGTGTGGAGACCGTGGCAGGAGTCGGGGCACCGGACACTGCTCGACATGACACAACACAACAACAACAGGGTGAGTAACCACCAGGTACTGGGAGGACAGGGGGAGATGGCCACAATGGCACACATGCACAATCAAGCAGAGCACAGTGCACACCCACAATGACTCTGGATCATGGCCCTGATCTACAGACTGTCACAATGTACATTGCCATGCTGTCTGAATGTGAACATGTACCATGCGGCTAGATACATGTGGACACATTGTAACACAGCATCTCCCCTTCACATTGCAGGGGCACCGTCAACACCTCCTGCAGAGCAGTCCCAACCACTCTTCACTGATGACGAGGAGGACACCACCAGCATCGACACCCAAGCCCTCCAAGACATCATTGAACTCATCCGCCAATCACCTCCAGGACCAGGGCAGCCCAGCTGTATCGAAGAGACCCCACCCACTCCACTAACCACCCAGCAAGAGGCACCCACAACCCCGGCTGTCTCCCAAGACCCCCCCGAACAACACATGGCCTTCCAACATCGTGTATTGGAGGGCCAGAGGGAGATGGCTGAGCAGGTGCGGTGGGGTTCGACCTCATGGCTACCAAATTTGACGCCATCCATGGGTGTCTGAGTCCCATTAGGGACCACCTGCAGTCCCTAACGGACACCCACACGCCACTCCATGGTCTCCAACAATCCCTGGCTGACATCGCTGGAGTCATGACTCGGAGACAAGAACACCTGTCCACTCAGAGTGGCTCCAGCGATCTCAGCCGTGAGCTGGCACACATGCGGAGGCTCATGGAGGACATGGTGCGGATGGAGGCAGAAAGGATGGCAGCCACCGCTGTACATCAGCAAAAAGTAGCTGAGATCTATCATGCCCTGCATGTCCTCATCATGGCATTGCTGCCACAAGGCGTGGCGCAGATAAATGCTGCTGCTCCTACACCATCCACATCTCCGCCCCCTGGTGTGTCAGTGCCTCACAGTGCGGCAGGCATTTCCACTCCGGCACCTGATGTGTCACTGCCACACAGTGCGGCCGACAATCCACCTCCGGCCCCTGATGTGTCAGTGGCACATAGTGCCGCAGCCGGAACTGCACCACCCACAGGTGGGGCAGAGCACACATCCAAGGACGAGGACGTGGATGGGCTTGAGATCAGAAGGAGGCACTAGCATTCATGTCCGCCACCTGGCCTGTTGCTGCTTGGTGCCGCACATGGCCCCATGACCTTCCACTGACCCCCGATACACTCTGCTGCACTCACCTTGGACCGCGACATGGATTTCCATATCCTGTTTGGTGACCAATGACACGGCGACCAGACTGTGGACTGTACCCTTCCTCTTCCGCTGTACTTGTCGTTCCCCGATGGACTCTGGCTGGCCCTCCACGCGCCCATATTGTGAAGTGGGGTTGGCATGGCCCTGTACTGCTCCAGCTGCAAAATTCCACTGGATTTGCATTAAACATTCAGAAACACACTGCTGTGTCATGTCTTTCATCATTCATGTATGAATGTGTGGATGAATGTAGGGTCAGTGATTCCCCCTAATGTCAATGATGCTCATCTAGTGGGATTCCAGTCACAGTGTGCTACATTGCCGATTGCATTCCGGGTGCCGTAGACACTACAACAGGGACACACGCATTAGACACTTCCTTGTCCGGACATGGACTGAGCCACGCCCAGAGCCCCGGAGTCATTGTTGCAAGCCCTGCGCTGGTCCGGCATACGCCAGGCCAGACCACTCCGCTTACGCTCCGAGGGGGGCCACATAGCTACAAGTCGCAGGTTTACATGCTAGTGGTCTGCAGGTCGCTGGTCTAGTTGTCAGCATGTCACGGCCACTCCCTGAGGGCAGGTTTGCACACACACCACACCCATCCGGCACAGGCTTCACAGGCCATGTGACCCCGCCAATATAAGGGGCCGACTACGTCACATTCCCCACTGCCGGTGGTGACTGGATGATGGATGTTCCACGATTCTCAATCATAAAGGGCCCATGAGTTGTTGCGCACAGGGTTAGTAGCACCCGGAGCCATGCGGCCGTCACGGGCCTACCACCACGTGGCGCTGACTGGGGTTGCACAGGGTTAGTGGCACCCGAAGCCTTGCGGCCGTTACGGGCCTACCTCCACGTGGCGCTGACTGGGGTTGCACAGGGTTAGTGGCACCCGAAGCCTTGCGGCCGTCACAGGCCTACCACCACGTGGCGCTGACTGGGGTTGCACACGGTTAGTGGCACCGAAATTGCTGAGCGGGTGTGCAGCCTGTGATGATGACGTGTGCACTGATGTGGTCTCTGCCATTGATGCCTCAGGACTCAGCGTCATGTGTGGGACCTGCTGGTCCGCGGTGCAGGTCCGCATGATGTGGAGCATGCCATGGTGGCGGGACCTGGGCCTGGAGCTTGCACGGGCATGTGGTGTGCCCACTGGTGGACACACCGTTGGCGGCAGGTGAGCAGTGGGGCCTGGGTGCGCAAGTGCGGACAGCCAGCGCTGGCCGGCGGGAGGGGTTAGGGTGCAGCTGCATGTGTGCGCAGGGACAGACAGGCGTTGTTGCCGTGTGCAGTGAGATCGACTCTGCCATGATTGACTCTGACCTCAATTACAGATTGCAGACCTGGTGGCTTGCAGTGTATACCGGCACGTGGTTGGAGACACACCGGTGGCAGCAGGTGAGCAGTGGTGCCTGGATGCGCGGGGGCAGCAGTGTCCCTCCTTCTCTCTCTCTCTCTCTCCCTTCCTTTCCTTCTCTCTCTCTCTCCCTTCCTTTCCTTCTGTCTCTCTCTCTCCCTTCCTTTCCTTCTCTCTCTCTCTCCCTTCCTTTCCTTCTCTATCTCTCTCTCTCTCTCTCCCTTCCTTTCCTTCTCTCTCTCTCTCCCTTCATTTCCTTCTCTCTCTCTCTCCCTTCCTTTTCTTCTCTCTCTCTCTCTCTCCCTTCCTTTCCTTCTCTCTCTTCCTTTCTTTCCTTCTCTGTTTCTCTGTGTCTCGCTCCTTTGATGTGAGCATGACACACGTTCTGATTTTGTGCTTTATTTTCCAGGCTGTGACATCAAGATTGTCCCGGACGGACCCGACAGGAGTCTTCCGCATTGGTGTTTTGTGTTGTATTTCAATAAAGTTTTTGGTTGTTACTTCAATGATGAGTGACTATTTCTCGTTCTTCTGACCACACATGTGTTTCTTGTTGTCATTGTGCAACATCATGCGCTTATTGTGGCTCTTGTGTCATGCACAGTATGTGTTTGTCCTGGTGGGAGGGATCCGGGGGGGGCCTGGGAGTGGTGGCGGTGGTGGTTGTGGCCCTCATGGGTCTCCGAGCTGCATGATCATTGTCTTCATGGCATCTGTGGGTCTTCAGATGTGGCTCTGGGCTGGGCTCCCTTTCATACTGCAGGTAGTCGTCCTGCTTAACACCAGCAAATGCAAAAGAAACAATTGATGGACGGAATGCTGGACAATGCAAACATTCACCCCCAGTCACAAGGATCTGGGTTAAATCCATCATTCTTTTGCTCACCACACCACCCCAGTTTGGACCCAGCCATATGCAAATCAGTCTTGACCCTGTTCCTTGTGGGAACAGTCCAGCCCGAACTGCCAAGCCAGGTCATCCCTGGACCGGAAACAAGCATCCTAGGACCGGTTTCAGGGCATCACCCTTCTTCAGCCAGGCTAGCTTGAATCCAGTGGTGTAGTGAGCACGGGACCCACGTCTGGGCATACCCTTCCCACTTAGGGCGACAAATGCAAAAGAAACAATTGATAGACGGAATGCTGGACAAGGCAAACATTCACCCCCAGTCACAAGGATCTGGGTTAAATCCATCATTCTTTTGCTCACCACACCACCCCAGTTTGGACCCAGCCATATGCAAATCAGTCTTGACCCTGTTCCTTGTGGGAACAGTCCAGCCCGAACTGCCAAGCCAGGTCCTCCCTGGACCGGAAACAAGCATCCTAGGACCGGTTTCAGGGCATCACCCTTCTTCAGCCAGGCTAGCTTGAATCCAGTGGTGTAGTGAGCACGGGACCCACGTCTGGGCATACCCTTCCCACTTAGGGCGACAAATGCAAAAGAAACAATTGATGGACGGAATGCTGTACAATGCAAACATTCACCCCCAGTCACAAGGATCTGGGTTAAATCCATCATTCTTTTGCTCACCACACCACCCCAGTTTGGACCCAGCCATATGCAAATCAGTCTTGACCCTGTTCCTTGTAGGAACAGTCCAGCCCGAACTGCCAAGCCAGGTCCTCCCTGGACCGGAAACAAGCATCCTAGGACCGGTTTCAGGGCATCACCCTTCTTCAGCCAGGCTAGCTTGAATCCAGTGGTGTAGTGAGCACGGGACCCACGTCTGGGCATACCCTTCCCACTTAGGGCGACAAATGCAAAAGAAACAATTGATGGACGGAATGCTGGACAATGCAAACATTCACCCCCAGTCACAAGGATCTGGGTTAAATCCATCATTCTTTTGCTCACCACACCACCCCAGTTTGGACCCAGCCATATGCAAATCAGTCTTAACCCTGTTCCTTGTGGGAACAGTCCAGCCCGAACTGCCAAGCCAGGTCCTCCCTGGACCGGAAACAAGCATCCTAGGACCGGTTTCAGGGCATCACCCTTCTTCAGCCAGGCTAGCTTGAATCCAGTGGTGTAGTGAGCATGGGACTCACGTCTGGGCATACCCTTCCCACTTAGGGCGACAAATGCAAAAGAAACAATTGATGGACGGAATGCTGGACAATGCAAACATTCACCCCCAGTCACAAGGATCTGGGTTAAATCCATCATTCTTTTGCTCACCACACCACCCCAGTTTGGACCCAGCCATATGCAAATCAGTCTTGACCCTGTTCCTTGTGGGAACAGTCCAGCCCGAACTGCCAAGCCAGGTCCTCCCTGGACCGGAAACAAGCATCCTAGGACCGGTTTCAGGGCATCACCCTTCTTCAGCCAGGCTAGCATGAATCCAGTGGTGTAGTGAGCACGGGACCCACGTCTGGGCATACCCTTCCCACTTAGGGCGACAAATGCAAAAGAAACAATTGATGGACGGAATGCTGGACAATGCAAACATTCACCCCCAGTCACAAGGATCTGGGTTAAATCCATCATTCTTTTGCTCACCACACCACACCACCCCAGTTTGGACCCAGCCATATGCAAATCAGTCTTGACCCTGTTCCTTGTGGGAACAGTCCAGCCCGAACTGCCAAGCCAGGTCCTCCCTGGACCGGAAACAAGCATCCTAGGACCGGTTTCAGGGCATCACCCTTCTTCAGCCAGGCTAGCTTGAATCCAGTGGTGTAGTGAGCACGGGACCCACGTCTGGGCATACCCTTCCCACTTAGGGCGACAAATGAAAAAGAAACAATTGATGGACGGAATGCTGGACAATGCAAACATTCACCCCCAGTCACAAGGATCTGGGTTAAATCCATCATTCTTTTGCTCACCACACCACCCCAGTTTGGACCCAGCCATATGCAAATCAGTCTTGACCCTGTTCCTTGTGGGAACAGTCCAGCCCGAACTGCCAAGCCAGGTCCTCCTGGACCGGAAACAAGCATCCTTGGACCGGTTTCAGGGCATCACCCTTCTTCAGCCAGGCTAGCATGAATCCAGTGGTGTAGTGAGCACGGGACCCACGTCTGGGCATACCCTTCCCACTTAGGGCGACAAATGCAAAAGAAACAATTGATGTACGGAATGCTGGACAATGCAAACATTCACCCCCAGTCACAAGGATCTGTGTTAAATACATCATTCTTTTGCTCACCACACCACCCCAGTTTGGACCCAGCCATATGCAAATCAGTCTTGACCCTGTTCCTTGTGGGAACAGTCCAGCCCGAACTGCCAAGCCAGGTCCTCCCTGGACCGGAAACAAGCATCCTAGGACCGGTTTCAGGGCATCACCCTTCTTCAGCCAGGCTAGCATGAATCCAGTGGTGTAGTGAGCACGGGACCCACGTCTGGGCATACCCTTCCCACTTAGGGTGACAAATGCAAAAGAAACAATTGATGGACGTAATCCTGGACAATGCAAACATTCACCCCCAGTCACAAGGATCTGGGTTAAATCCATCATTCTTTTGCTCACCACACCACCCCAGTTTGGACCCAGCCATATGCAAATCAGTCTTGACCCTGTTCCTTGTGGGAACAGTCCAGCCCGAACTGCCAAGCCAGGTCCTCCCTGGACCGGAAACAAGCATCCTAGGACCGGTTTCAGGGCATCACCCTTCTTCAGCCAGGCTAGCTTGAATCCAGTGGTGTAGTGAGCACGGGACCCACGTCTGGGCATACCCTTCCCACTTAGGGCGACAAATGCAAAAGAAACAATTGATGGACGGAATGCTGGACAATGCAAACATTCACCCCCAGTCACAAGGATCTGGGTTAAATACATCATTCTTTTGCTCACCACACCACCCCAGTTTGGACCCAGCCATATGCAAATCAGTCTTGACCTTGTTCCTTGTGGGAACAGTCCAGCCCGAACTGCCAAGCCAGGTCCTCCCTGGACCGGAAACAAGCATCCTAGGACCGGTTTCAGGGCATCACCCTTCTTCAGCCAGGCTAGCTTGAATCCAGTGGTGTAGTGAGCACGGGACCCACGTCTGGGCATACCCTTCCCACTTAGGGCGACAAATGCAAAAGAAACAATTGATGGACGGAATGCTGGACATTGCAAACATTCACCCCCAGTCACAAGGATCTGGGTTAAATCCATCATTCTTTTGCTCACCACACCACCCCAGTTTGGACCCAGCCATATGCAAATCAGTCTTGACCCTGTTCCTTGTGGGAACAGTCCAGCCCGAACTGCCAAGCCAGGTCCTCCCTAGACCGGAAACAAGCATCTTAGGACCGGTTTCAGGGCATCACCCTTCTTCAGCCAGGCTAGCTTGAATCCAGTGGTGTAGTGAGCACGGGACCCACGTCTGGGCATACCCTTCCCACTTAGGGCAACAAATGCAAAAGAAACAATTGATGGACGGAATGCTGGACAATGCAAACATTCACCCCCAGTCACAAGGATCTGGGTTAAATCCATCATTCTTTGCTCACCACACCACCCCAGTTTGGACCCAGCCATATGCAAATCAGTCTTGACCCTGTTCCTTGTGGGAACAGTCCAGCCCGAACTGCCAAGCCAGGTCCTCCCTGGACCGGAAACAAGCATCCTAGGACCGGTTTCAGGGCATCACCCTTCTTCAGCCAGGCTAGCTTGAATCCAGTGGTGTAGTGAGCACGGGACCCACGTCTGGACATACCCTTCCCACTTAGGGCGACAAATGCAAAAGAAACAATTGATGGACGGAATGCTGGACAATACAAACATTCACCCCCAGTCACAAGGATCTGGGTTAAATCCATCATTCTTTTGCTCACCACACCACCCAGTTTGGACCCAGCCATATGCAAATCAGTCTTGACCCTGTTCCTTGTGGGAACAGTCCAGCCCGAACTGCCAAGCCAGGTCCTCCCTGGACCGGAAACAAGCATCCTAGGACCGGTTTCAGGGCATCACCCTTCTTCAGCCAGGCTAGCTTGAATCCAGTGGTGTAGTGAGCACGGGACCCACGTCTGGGCATACCCTTCCCACTTAGGGCGACAAATGCAAAGAAACAATTGATGGACGGAATGCTGGACAATGCAAACATTCACCCCCAGTCACAAGGATCTGGGTTAAATCCATCATTCTTTTGCTCACCACACCACCCCAGTTTGGACCCAGCCATTTGCAAATCAGTCTTGACCCTGTTCCTTGTGGGAACAGTCCAGCCCGAACTGCCAAGCCAGGTCCTCCCTGGACCGGAAACAAGCATCCTAGGACCGGTTTCAAGACTGATTTGCATATGGCCAGGTCTAAACTGGGGTGGCATGGTGAGCAAAAGAATGATGGATTTAACCCAGATCTATTGACTGGGGGTGAATGTTTTGATTTGTTCTGCATTCTGTCCATCAATTGTGTGTCTTTAGCTTCCTCGCCCTAAGTGCGCCGGGTATGCCCAGGCGTGGGTCCCGAGCTCACTGTGCCACTGGAATCAAGCTATCCTGGCTGAAGAGGGTGAAACCCGAAACCGGTCCTAGGATGCTTGTTTCCGGTCCAGGGAGGACCTGGCTTGGCAGTTCGGGCTGGACTGTTCCCATGAGGCACAGGGTCAAGACTGATTTGCATATGGCCAGGTCTAAACTGGGGTGGCATGGTGAGCAAAGGATGATGGATTTAACCCAGATCTATTGACTGGGGGTGAATGTTTTGATTTGTTCTGCATTCCGTCCATCAATTGTGTGTCTTTGCTTCCTCGCCCTAAGTGCGCCGGGTATGCCCAGACGTGGGTCCCGGGCTCACTGTGCCACTGGAATCAAGCTATCCTGGCTGAAGAGGGTGAAACCCGAAGCCGGTCCTAGGATGCTTGTTTCCGGTCCAGGAGGACCTGGCTTGGCAGTTCGGGCTGGACTGTTCCCATGAGCACAGGGTCAAGACTGATTTGCATATGGCCAGGTCTAAACTGGGGTGGCATGGTGAGCAAAGGAATGATGGATTTAACCCAGATCTATTGACTGGGGGTGAATGTTTTGATTTGTTCTGCATTCCGTCCATCAATTGTGTGTCTTTGCTTCCTCGCCCTAAGTGCGCCGGGTATGCCCAGACGTGGGTCCCGGCTCACTGTGCCACTGGAATCAAGCTATCCTGGCTGAAGAGGGTGAAACCCGAAACCGGTCCTAGGATGCTTGTTTCCGGTCCAGGGAGGACCTGGCTTGGCAGTTCGGGCTGGACTGTTCCCATGAGGCACAGGGTCAAGACTGATTTGCATATGGCCAGGTCTAAACTGGGGTGGCATGGTGAGCAAAAGAATGATGGATTTAACCCAGATCTATTGACTGGGGGTGAATGTTTTGATTTGTTCTGCATTCCGTCCATCAATTGTGTGTCTTTGCTTCCTCGCCCTAAGTGCGCCGGGTATGCCCAGACGTGGGTCCCGGGCTCACTGTGCCACTGGAATCAAGCTATCCTGGCTGAAGAGGGTGAAACCCGAAGCCGGTCCTAGGATGCTTGTTTCCGGTCCAGGGAGGACCTGGCTTGGCAGTTCGGGCTGGACTGTTCCCATGAGGCACAGGGTCAAGACTGATTTGCATATGGCCAGGTCTAAACTGGGGTGGCATGGTGAGCAAAAGAATGATGGATTTAACCCAGATCTATTGACTGGGGGTGAATGTTTTGATTTGTTCTGCATTCCGTCCATCAATTGTGTGTCTTTTGCTTGAACACCAGCAGAAGGCAGGTGTTAAATCCCTGCTGCTACCGCGGCTTATCGCCTGTTTTTGGTTCGCATCACAGATCTGGCAGTTCGTTGTGAATGTGGTGTAGTGGTGTTTTCGTGTGTTTTTGCACGGGAACGCCTACTCTGCATCTCATTAGGGTTAGTTGGTTGTGTAACCCGTGGATGTAAATTTTGCGGCAGTTATCGCGGGAATACTTGCGTTGTCTGCAGCTTGCACCCACTTGTGAATGGGGCGTTAATTCTATCTCCACTTTTGATGCGTTAAGGTGGCGATAACTCGGCGATAAGTCCTTGTGAATATGCCCCTTAGTAGGGTATTAACAAAAGGAAGTGCATGTGAGATGCAGCCTTATATTCAGCTGTCTCAGAATTATGTTTATTCCTGTATTGTCTCATCACAAACAAATCTCATGCGTTACAGATTTGCCTGATCTGTTTTTTTACATGCATGGTGATAGACAGTACATGTAGGACAAATATATAGTAGTTTCACTAGGTGGGTATGCACATTCTCTCCTGTACAAACATCTGTTATTGATATATGTTGGCATGGTAAGCATATTATACCTGTTATGCATTCATATGGTGATACAATTAATCATTCGTCGTCCTTCAATTGTTGTACAAGTAATTTCTAACAAAAGGAGGATATTTATTGCTTATCTGCGGGGGTGCCCACTGTGTTACAGCAAATAGCTAGGGAAAGATTGCTCGAGAGGGAGGAATTTACAGGGAGGGTTGCATGCTGCCTATTTTTAGGTCGAGCCTAGCGGCAATGTGCAGGCTCTGCTCACTCTGCGAGACTTCTGTAGTAGAGTATGGGAGAGAAGCTGCGCCCACTCTCCTCCCATAATTTTCATTGCTTGTGTCATTGTCTTTTGTAAATGCCGCCTTCGTTAATAGGCTTATTAGTCCCTCCTTAGTACGGCCTTGTCTTCATTTGTACCCTCCCATGGCTACTGGCCCCTTTACTTTTCTTGTTACTCGGGACCTGTTATTTAGTCTGTAGCACTATTTACTTTATTGAGTTTCTCTTACTGCTGGCCGAAAATGTGCTGCTTCAGCTGAAACCGCGTGTGTTTTTTTAAGTAGCATGGCCGCCCCTGTAACACGTGTGCCCGCTTTCAATCACTTTAACCCGCATTATCTCGTGTCTGTTTCAAGCCCCCAAGTAAAATGGATTTAGAAATGATTAGCGAATTAAGTAATGAGTATTCCAGGTAGCACATAATCCTGGCTAATGGGCTGAAGCTAACAACAGCACATCTGTGTTACATGGTATCTGCACTAAAGCCACCTGACAGGTTGTTTTCAAAAGCCTGTTTTATTAACAACAACAACAACAACACCACCACCAATGCCACCATCAACAATACCACCACTACCAACACCACCACCACCAATAACACCACCACCACCAATACTACCACCACAAATACCACCATCACCATCAATACCACCACCATCAATACCACCACCAATACCACCAATACTACCACCACCAATACCACCACCATTACCACCACCAATACCACCACCAACACCACCAATACCACCACCAATACAACCACCAATACCACCACCACCAATACCACCACCACCACCAATACCACCACCACCAATACTACCACCACCACCAATACCACCATCACCAATACCACCACCACCAATACCACCACCTATACCACCACCAATACCACCACCAATACCACCACCACCAATACCAATACCACCACCACCAATACCACCACCACCAATACCAATACTACCTCCACCAATACCACCACCACCAATACCACCCCCACCACCAATATCACCACCACCACCACCAATACCACCACCACCAATACCACCACCACCATCACCATTAATACCACCACCTGCACCACCACCAATACCACCAATACTACCACCACCACTACCACCAACAATACCACCACCACCACCAATTCCACCACCACTGCCAACACCACCACTACCAACAATACCACCACCACCAATACCACCACCACCACCAATACTACCACCAATGCCACCACCACCAATACCACCACCAATACCACCACCACCAATACCACCACCACCAATACCACCACCACCAATACCACCACCTCCACTACCACCACCAATACCACCAATACTACCACCACTAATACCACCACCAATACCTCCACCAATACCACCACCACCACCAATACCACCACCACCAGTACCACCACCAACACCACCACCACCAATACCACCACCACCAATACAAGTAGCACCACCACCATCACCACCAATATCACCACCACTAACACCACCACCTATACCACCACCACCAATACCACCACCAAGACCACCACCACCACCACCAATATCACCACCACTAATACCACCACCACCAATACTACCACCACCAATACCACCACCACCAATACCAATACCACCACCACCACCAATATCACCATCACCAATATCACCACCACCAACACCACCACCATCAATACTACCACCACCATCACCATCAATACCACCACCTCCACCACCACCAATACCACCACCACTACCACCACCACCAATTCCACCACCACCGCCAACACCACCACTACCACCAATACCACCACCACCACCAATACCACCACCAATACCACCACCACCAATAACACCACCTTCACCAATACCAACACCACCACCAACACACCACCAATACCACCACCAATACCACCACCACCACAAATATCACCACCACCACCAATATCACCACCACCAATACCACCACCACCAATACCACCACCTTCAATACCACCACCACCACCAATATCACCACCACCAATACCACCCCCACCACCAATACCACCACCACCAATACCACAACCACCAATACCACCACAAATACCACCAATACCACCACCACCAATACCACCACCACCAATACCACCACCAACACCACCACCAATACCACCACCACCACCACCAATACCACTAGCACCACCACTACCACCACTACCACCACTACCACCACCAATACCACCACCAATACAATCACCACCAATACCACCACCACCAATACCACCACCACCACCAATACCACCACCACCAATACCACCACTACCTCCACCACCAATACCATCACCACCAATACCACCACCACCAACAATATCACTACTATTAATAACACCACCACCAATACTACCACCACTGATACCACCACCACCAATACCAATACCATCACCACCAATACCGCCACCACCAATACCACCACCACCACCAATATCACCACCACCAATATCACCAATACCACCACCACCAATACCACCACCACCACCAATACCAATACCACAACCTCAGTGCCTCTCGCTCACTAGTGATAGCAGGGGCACTGTACGAGGCCGGAGCTGCATCCAAGACCATCCCTCCCTCCCTCCATGCCTGCCATAAAGCACAGCCCACCCTGCAACAGAAGGTGAAGCCAGGGCCCTACTACAGATGGAGTGTTTTTTATTAGGCCAAAGATAGCAATGACATTACACAATGCCACACTGCACACTCAAATCACGGAGAGGGCAGGAAATAGCCCCCCCTCCCACTCTTCCTCCTGAGCCGCGACAGTGTAATCACAGAGCGAAAGGTGTTGGAGCTCTTTGTTAGTGTTTATAGCTCAGATCATATGTAACTCTCAATTCACACTTTGTGTCTGTGTAATTTACAACACTTACACATCTTCTTCACTGCACTATTTATCACTACTTTGAATACATCGCAGGCCGGTCCCTTCCTCTGATATTTACAATCTAACAAGCAGTCAAGAAGGCCCTTCATTGCAATGCAATATGTCTCACATTTGCGAGAGTTTAAGCTATTAGTATTGTAAATGACAATGCTTTTTATTTATGTTTTAAAACCCAAAACATCAATAAAAGGCATTGTCATTTACAATGCCAATAGCTCAAACTCGCGTCAATGCAAGACCTATTGCATACCAAATGCTTGTTACCTATTATGATTGAGGGGTGACCAGCCTGTAATAATTGGCAAACTACAGGAAGTTTCAGACATTTGCCACACTTCCCTTTTGCTATATCTATGACAGGGTCATTCTCATTGGGCACTTACCAAGCCAGCAGAGATTTTTTTGTACTTGATCAGAGCTCTGACCAGGACAGTATTAGTTTCAGTGAGTGGGTAATTTCTCCCATCTGAAAAAATGGGGCAAGAGAGGAACTGGCTAAATTCTACGCATTAGCTTTACTCGACTGTTGGCAAAGGTGATCCTTTCCGGAATTGGGTCATGTTTTTCTAGTGAAGATATTCTCCCTCCCAACCATATGGGGCCTTAACCATCACTGCCCACTGTAGATTATTGCTTCATGGTCTCTTGGCTAGTGTTGAAATATACTAAAACTGATAGAAGACACTTGTTTGGATATTTGTGGCCTACTGAATAGAGCAGTGCTGTAGAAACAGCTAAGGTAGCATGGCATGAGCATAGTGATGTGGCAGCATACTAACACTTGGGCCAAAACAAATGCTGCAGATAGCTCAGACGTAGTAAGGGTGGAAACCCTCTGGGGACTAAAGCAATGAAACCCTCTTGTAACAATACTTTCTAATTTGTTTGTAGCTGACGTGGCAAAATGTCTAGAGATCCTGGATTATGTGTATTCCATGAAAGTGAGGCCACAAGAAATCTGTTCGGAATATGCAAGTAATGCAGTTTGGCTTAAAGAACTCAAAAGTGCTCGCCACACTAATTTAAAGCCAAATCTAATATTTCATTAGATTAGGCTTTAAATTAGCCAACCGTGTGAAAGAAACCAAGGTAACCGCATATTGTATTATTGAATCAATATGCATAATAATTCTGTTTTTAAATATATTCATAATCTGTAGGTCTGCTTAAACAAATGTACATATTACTTACAGTTCATATATATATATATATATATATATATATATATATATATATATATATATATATATATATATATATATATATATATATATATTACCTACTGGCGGTCTCCAATAGGTAGTTATAGTTACAACCTAGTTTCCATAGGAAAAGCATTTTTTGATTTGCTAATAACTTTGGCGTTAGTTGACGAATCTTTGCGAAATTCTCCCAAAAAAAAGTCTATCCAGGTCAGCTCCTATCCTGAAAGTTTGGGGGTGATTTGTCAAGGGGGGGCTGAGAAAAAAGGGGGGTCCCAAAACGCATTTTCCCCATGTTAATTTCCATAGGAAATTTTGCGACGAGCTACAGCCCAAACTGCTGAACGGAATTACCCCAAATTTGGTAGAAAGGTAGAACTTGGTTCAGAAAGTGACCTTCTTTTTAAATGGTGTAAATCCGTTCAGTAGTTTTTGAGAAATTCAAAAAATAAGAGTCAAAAAATCAATTTCCCATAGGAAACTTTGTGCAAGGCTACAGCTGAAACTACTGAACGGAATTACTCCAAATTTGGCACAAAGGTAGTGCATGGGTCAGAAAGCGACTTTTTTTTTAAATGGTGTAAATCCGTGCAGTAGTTGCTGAGAAATTAGAAAAATAAAAGTTTCGATATCTGGGCGGAGCCTAAGTCCTGTGCACGAGCTTCACTGTGATTGGCTGCCAACACTCCAAACCAGGAAGTGTTGGCAGCCATCTTGTGGCTCGGTAGAAGCGAGTCGCTAGAAAACAGAGAAACAAAGGTAGAAAAGAAGAGAAGGGGGCATGGTAGAAACACCCTGACCCCCTAGGCCTGCTCAGGGAGTCCCAGAAGGACCCCCAGGGCTCAAAAAAACTTTAAAAAAAAACAAAAAACGGCGCAGTTTGCGCTGGGGACGCGGGTTTCCGTGTTTTATTTTAATGAGACCCCGGGGTGGGCTAGGTTCCGGGGGCATTTCTTAAAAAATAATAGCGGGGGCTCGCTGGGGCTGCGGGGGCCCGCTGGGGTCCCCGCAGTCTCAGGGCTTCCCTCATGTTGGGAGGGGGTTTGCGCGGCCCCCTCCTGGAGCCCTCCATCTGCTTATAACTTTTGCGTCGTTTGATGATTCTTTACGAAATTTTTCAAAAAGTTTCTCTTTTCTGATCAGCTCCTATCTTGAAAGTTTAGGCGTGATTGGTCAAGGGGGGGCTGAGAAAAAAGGGGGTCCCAAAACGCATTTTCCCCATGTTAATTTCCATAGGAAATTTTGCGACGAGCTACAGCCCAAACTGCTGAACGGAATTACCCCAAATTTGGCAGAAAGGTAGAACTTGGTTCAGAAAGCGACCTTCTTTTTAAATGGTGTAAATCCGTTCAGTAGTTTTTGAGAAATTCAAAAAATAAGAGTCAAACAATCAATTTCCCATAGGAAACTTTGTGCAAGGCTACAGCTGAAACTACTGAACGGAATTACTCCAAATTTGGCACAAAGGTAGTGCGTGGGTCAGAAAGCGACCTTTTTTTTTAAATGGTGTAAATCCGTGCAGTAGTTGCTGAGAAATTTGAAAAATAAAAGTTTCAATATCTGGGCGGAGCCTAAGTCCCGTGCACGAGCTTCACTGTGATTGGCTGCCAACACTCCAAACCAGGAAGTGTTGGCAGCCATCTTGTGGCTCGGTAGAAGCGAGTCGCTAGAAAACAGAGAAACAAAGGTAGAAAAGAAGAGAAGGGGGCAGGGTAGAAACACCCTGACCCCCTAGGCCTGCTCAGGGAGTCCCAGAAGGACCCCCAGGGCCCCAAAAAACTTTTTAAAAAAAAAAATCGGCGCAGTTTGCGCTGGGGACGCGGGTTCCCGTGTTTTATTTTAATGAGACCCCGAGGTGGGCTAGGTTCCGGGGGCATTTCTTAAAAAATAATAGCGGGGGCTCGCTGGGGCTGCGGGGGCCCACTGGGGTCCCCGCAGTCTCAGGGCTTCACTCATGTTGGGAGGGGGTTTGCGCGGCCCCCTCCTGGAGCCCTCCATCTGCTTATAACTTTTGCGTCGTTTGATGATTCTTTACGAAATTTTTCAAAAAGTTTCTCTTTTTTGATCAGCTCCTATCTTGAAAGTTTAGGCGTGATTGGTCAAGGGGGGGCTGAGAAAAAAGGTGGGTGTCAAAACGTATTTTCTCAATGCATTTTCCATAGGAAACTTTAGACAAGGCTACAGGTCAAACTGCTGAACGGAATTATGCCAAATTTGGCAGGGAGAAAGGTCTTGGTCCAGAAAGCGCGGTTTTGTAGAAATGGTGTAAATCCGTTCAGTAGTTTTTGAGATATTGAAGGGAAAAAATATATATATATCTGGTCGGTGCCTAACTCCCGAGCACGAGCTTGCCTCTGATTGGCTGCTAACACTTCAAAGCAGGAAGTGTCCTCTGATTGGCTGCTAACACTTCAAACCAGGAACTGTTAGCAGCCATCTTGTGCCTCGCATCGAGTGAAAATATAAAAGAAAGGTTCCGGGGGCAATTTAATATAGCGGAGCTCTGTGTAATGATGATTTGGACACAGTGAAGGTTTAAGATTTATTAACAATAAAGGAGAAACAGGTGAGCGCCAGGCAGCACGACTTCCACTCCAGGACACCAGTAGGAAGAGAACCCTTTCACGCTCCCTGTGCCCAACATGACCACTTCGCAGCTATGCCTTTAGAAGCCAGTCCGTTGGCTCGCAGCTGTCTACCTTTGCGAGCTAGTACGCTGCTGTGCCTCTACCTCTGTGAGCTGCTACGCTGCTGTTCCTTTGGGAGCGGACGGCTCGTAGTTCTGCCTCTGTGAGTCGAGCGGACGGGCCGCAGTTGTCTCTCTGCGAGCCTGGGTACGAACTGTTCATAAGTGACACTATATGAGCATTGAAAAGCCATTTTGTGATTCAGTCCGTCAGCTGCCATCTGTCCGAGGCATTTCTGAAAACATACCGGAGCTCTTTCTGTGAGAGATACCCCTTTCACGCTGCGTCTCCGCACATTAGCAGGTAACGCACCCTCTTCCCACATCACCAGCATACCCCCAACAACCTTCTTGGGCCCGGAAGTGTCCCTCTACGAACTATTAATAAAAAGATGCTTGTGAGGTTGGAGAAATAAGAATCTTAGTCATGTATAGATTTACATATAAAACATTTTATTGAAACAAAACAACAACAAATAAAATAAAACTATGTACAGCTGTGGCGTGTCATCGCTGGTCCATTTGTGATTCACAGCCTGCAAGACAAAAAGAAAGATAAGATGGTGCGTCATGCGTCCAGCAAAGGAGATAGAGAGACAGAGAAAGAGTGAGAGAGAGGAAGAGAGAGAGAGAGAAGAGAGAAAGAGTGAGAGAGAGAGGAAGACAGAGAAAGAGAGAAAGAGTGAGAGAGAGAGGAAGACAGAGAAAGAGAGATAGAGTAAGAGAGAGAAAGAGAGAAAGAGTAAGATACAAGGAAGAGAGGAAGAGAGAATCAGTGTGAGAGAGAGGAAGAGAGAGAGAAAGAGTGAGAGAGAGGAAGCCAGACAAAGAGAGAAAGAGTGAGACAGAGAGGAAGACAAGGAGAGAAACAGTGTGGGAGAGAGGAAGAGAGAGATAAAGAGAGAAAGAGGAAGAGAGAGAGAGAAAGTGAGAGAGGGAGAGAGAGAAAGAGTGAGAGAGAGAAAGAGAGAAAGAAAGAATGAGAGAGAGAGAGAGGAAGAGACAGAGAAAGAGAGAACATGTGAGAGAGGGAAAGGAAGAGATGGAGAGGGAGTGTTGACACTGGAGAAAATCTTCGCAGCTCACCTTTGTGCCACGGGTGTGTCTCCAACCACGTGCCGGGACATAGTGCACCGTCAAGTTTAGTGATCTGAAAGATAGTATAGATTTCGTTATTGCAGAGTACATACAACTGCACACGCGTAATTCTCTGTTTCAAGGAAGAGAGAAAGAGAGAAACAGTGTGAGAGAGAGGAAGAGAGAGAGAGAAAGAGGAAGAGAGAGGAAGAGAGAAAGAAAGAATGAGAGAGAGAGGAAGAGGCAGAGAAAGAGAGAAAGAGTGTGAGAGAGAGAAAGGAAGAGAAAGAGTGTGAGTGACAGAAAGGGAGAGATGGAGAGGGAGAGTGAGTGTTGACACTGTGGACAAAATCCTCACAGCTCACCTTTCTGCCACCGGTGTGTCTCCAACCACGTGTCGGGATATAGGGCAGCCCTCAAGCTTAGTCATCTGAAACATAGTATGGAATCAGTAATGGCAGAGTACATACAACTGCACAATTTGTGAATCACAGCCTGCAAGAGAAAAAGAAAGATAAGATGGTGCGTCATGCGTCCAGCAAAGGAGAGAGAGAGAGAGAAAGAGTGAGAGAGAGGAAGCGACAGAGAAAGAAAGAAAGAGTGAGAGACAGAGGAAGACAGAGAAAGAGAGAAAGAGTGAGAGAGAGAAAGAGAGAGTGAGATATAAGGAAGAGAGAAAGTGAGAAACAGTGTGAGAGAGAAAGAGTGAAAGAGAGGAAGAGAGAGAAAGAAAGAATGAGAGAGAGAGGAAGAGAGACAGAAAGAGAGAAAGTGTGAGAGAGAGAAAGGAAGAGATAGAGAATAAGAGAGAGATAGAGTGTGAGTGACAGAAAGGAAGAGATGGAGAGGGAGAGTGAGTGTTGACACTGTGGAGAAATTCTTCACAGCTTACCTTCTGCCACCGCCGTGTGTGTAAGAGGGTCCACCATGTGCCGAAGCAACCTTCTGAGGTGTACACGCGGTAAAGCAGAGCTCACAATTCAGATTGGGTGTTGATTGTCAGGATGGCCATGCATCATCGCAGGCTGCAGATGCGTTCAGCTGTTGTGGCACTGAGTGGCGGGAGTTCCGTGTTGGGGGGGGGCGTCAATCCGTGAATCACAGCCTGTTAGACAAAAAGCAAGATAAGATTGTGCGTCATGCGTCCATCAAAGGAGAGAGAGAGAGAGAGGGAGAGAAAGAAAGAGTGTGAGAGAGAGAGAGAGAGAAAGAAAGATTGAGAGGAAGGGAGAGAGAAAAAGAAGGAAAGAGTGAGAGGAAGACATAAAAAGAGAGAAACAGTCAGAGTGAGAGGAAGAGAGAGAGAAAAAGAAAGAAAGAGTGAGACGAAGACAGAGAGAAAGAGTGAGAGAGACGAAGAGAGAGAGAAACAGTGAGAGAGAGGAAGAGAGAGAGAAAGAGAGAAAGAGTGTGAGAAAGAGGAAGAGTGAAACAGAGGAAGAGTGAGAGAGAAAGAGAGAAAGAGTGAGAGAGAGAGGAAGACAGAGAGAGACAAAAACAGATACAGTGTGAGAGAGAGGAAGAGAGAGAGAAAGAGTGTGAGGGAGCGAAAGGTAGGGATGAAGAGGGACATGTGTGCCCACACTGTGGACAAAACCCTCACAGCTCACCTTTACGCCACCGGTATGTCTTCAACCACGTGCCGGGACATAGTGGAGCCCTCAAGCTCACTCATCTGAAACATAGTATAGAATTAGTAATGGGAGAGTATATACGACTGCGTACGCTTAAATCTCTGTGCCGCCTTTGTGTATCCACTCCCGCCGCCCAGACGTATTTGCCCACCGCTGCGCACCCAGGCGTCACTGCTCACCTTTTCGCGGACAGGGCACCCTCCACATCATGCAGTCCCGCTCCGCAGGCCAACAGGTCTCACATTTGGTGCTGGGTCTTGATTTTGCCATGGCAGAGGACATACCAGTGCACCTATTATCATCGCAGGTTGCACACCCGCTCAGTCCTTGCGGTGCCACTAACTCAGTGAACAGTGAGGCCACGCACGTGGCGGTAGGCCTCCCTGTTCGGTGGCTCAGGCCTACATGAGGTGTACGGAGCACCGAGACGGGCCATCACAGTGCATGCAGTGGGAACAACTCTAAAATGGCATAGAGCATGTGTGCCCGGTCTTTTTTATTGGTAGGGTCACATGTCCTGTGACGCCTGTGCTGGATGGGTGTGGTGTGGGTGTATACCAGCCGTGAGGGAGTGGCTGTGGCATACTGACAACTAGACCTGTGACCAGCAAGTCACTACAATGAAAATCTGGGCCATGTAGCGTTGTTGTCCTTCCCTGTAAGCGTAAGCAGAGTGGGCTGGCCTGGCGTATGCCAGTCCTACGTGAGGCTGTGAAGAATGACTCCGGAGCTATGGGCGTGGCTCCATCGTGAGCTGTATGACGAATCAACTGATGCGGCACTGTTGACAGATTGGGCTAGATCACGCACAATTGGGCTATATTTTTCACGGTTGTGCGGTAAAATTTTGGTTTGTGCTAGTTGCTAGATTATAAATATATATACAGCGCTCCAGCAAACTAGTATGTTAAAGCGCTTTATTAGAGAAATATTTACTTGGCAGCCTGCTGCAACATCAATTCCAATGCATTCACCGCCTGCTTGACGATGTCCCTCCCATCCTTCCTTAAAGTAGCAATATTGGGCTACTTTGGGCTAGTTTTTGGTTGCCTTTGGGGTAGAGAATGCTTAAAAAATCTGGCAACACTGCCATACGGGTGTTCTTGTTGTAGTGCTGCCGTCACCCGGGTGGCAAGCGTCAATGTGTCACATTCACATGCAAAGTCCAAATTTCAGTTTTTGGGACATGGAGGGCAGCCAATTAGATACAAGCTCGTTGTCGGAGTTAGGGTACGCCAACCTATGTACTTATACAATCACTCCGCCAATCCCCATGCACTTATAAATTCACTATACACTCTTGTTGCAGTACTCTAATCATCCAGTCTCTACGTACGTACTTGTACAATGACCCAGACAAAGTTACATAACCAAAGTTTTGTCCCACTGTCAAAGGTTAGTTGCTTGCATACGCTGTCCAGAGCACAATGTAATGTGGTAGGGTCCAGGGGCAGCATGTTGCATACATAATGAACACACGGACACAGATAGATAGTGGAACTGGGTACGAGCACGTGCACTCGACTCCTTTTTATTACCAGGGTCACATGTCCAGTGACGTCTGTGCTGGATGCGTGTGGGGTGAGTGTAAGCCAGCCCTCGGGGAATGGTTGGTGCTGGTAACAAGTACAACAGTAATCATCGGATCACACACAGAGATTCAATCATAAAGGGTCCATGACTTGTGCTGCACTAAGTTAGGGGCACCAGATGTGAAATAATACACAAAAGATTCTATTGTAAAGGCTTAATGACTTGTAGTACACTGAGGTAGGGACAGCAGATCTGAAATCATATACAAAAGATTCTATCATAAAGGGACCATCAGTTGTGGTGTACTGAGGTAGGGGCATCAGAAGCATTCTGCGTGTGCACAGCTAGCGATGATGCGTATTCCGGGAGGGCCGCACTGGACTGCGTCATCTGCAATCGCAACTCGATCTGAATTCTGTCTGCAATTAATAAATCATGTGTCAATATAAATTGTGAGCAATAAATAAATCAACGCTGAATTCAAGTAGTGAGCTCTGCTGACCGCAGTGTAGACTGCCATTCAGTGTTCCTTTGGACTTGCAAGATGAATTTGGTCATTGTACTAAAGCTACAATTGATATGAAAAAGTTCTTGAAGCAAGGATACTAAAAGGATATTATCTAGGTTTTAGGGACGTTGTAGTTACTTGCCTACTGGACTCTGTAATTAATGAATCAAGACTGAATTTGAATTGTGAGCCCTGCTGACCGGAGTGTAGGCTAGAGGCAGCGGTCAGCAAGGGCCCACAGCCACGTGGCGTTGACTTTAGCTGCACAGATTGGGAGTATTTGGTTTTCTTAACGGATTATAGTCTCTTACACAATTTGCATCGGTACAAATCTTGAATTGTGAGCCCTGCTGACCGCAGTGTAGACCGGAGGCAGTGGTCAGGAAGGGCCCACAGCCACGTGGCGTTGAGTTGAGCTGCACAGTTAGTAGCATCAGAAGCATTCAGCCTGAGGTAACATGGTTGCGTCCACTGTCTACAACACTACAAGCACCAGTTTGTTTTTGGATCGCACAGCAGATTTGGCTGCTCGTTGAAAATATCGGGAAGTGGTGTTTTCGTGTTATTTTTGCACAGGAACGCCTACTCTGCATATTATTAGCTTTAGTTGTTGCTCACATTTGTGGCGATTTTTTTTTGCGGAAGCTATTGCTGGAAAATAGGCGATATCGGCTGTTTTCACCAGGTTGAGAATGGAATGATAATTTAAAATCACTGAAAAAACCATAGGTTTAATGAACATTATAATTAGAAATTAGCATTTAAAAAACCTTTGAAATTCACTTAAAAAACCATAGGTTTCAGGCACGTTATAGTTAGAAATTAGCATTTAAAAAACCTTTGAAATTCACTGAAAAAACCATAGGTTTCAGACACGTTATAGTTAGAAATTAGCATTTAAAAAACCTTTGAAATTCACTGAAAAAACCATAGGTTTTAGGGACAGTTATAGTTAGTTGGACATTTCACTCGTACAAAACCCATGAAATTCCCCCGTTATAGTTAGTTCAGCTAACTATAACTTGCGCCCCCGCAATGCACTGCTGATGACGTCACATATTACATCACTCATGACATGGTCAGTGACATCACTGATGACATCTCAAATGACATCACTGATGACATCACTGATGACATCATCCGTGTGATAATTTGATGCATCTTCTCACACCCTAATATAACTTTTGATACACCCACTGTAAATTACAGACTGCCATTGTCAAAACCATAGACACTCCAACGCCAATAACTACATACACACTCACTGATTCTTAGGTCTACACACACATCCACTCACTCAACTCTACAGTCACTCATACTTACGGTCACTCAGTATAGGACTTTCATATGCACTTATACACCTACATAGACACTCACACACCGCCACTCATCCATAGAGGTACTCACACACCTAGTCAGTCATGCAAATAATTAATCACACTGCCATTTACTCACCTATACAGTTATACACACACCAGCTCACTTACTCATACAAATACTAGCACATTCTTACGCTCTTATACAATCACTGATACAAGTACACACTCATCCATATAGCCACTCTCACAATCACACACTCTCACTTATAGCCATTTGTATACTCCAACACACATATATACTGCCTTTGACATATTAGTTACTCACACATGTAGCACTAAGATATACATTCACTCACTAACACACCCATACACACACTCACCCACCCATACAGTCCATCACAGATGCACTCTTAAAACCATGCACCCAGTGAATCACCCACTCACACATCTATGCGCAGTCACACACACCCCACCCACACAAACACTCAGGCACCCATACAGATACTCAGACAACCAAACAATAACCCATGTAGACACTCATGTAGCTATTCGTAAACCCATGCAGCCGCTTACACACCAACAGACAAACGGATACAGACATTCACACAGTTTAGTCACTAACCCATGCATTCAGTAAGATACGTTTAATCACTCACTTATAGAGTCAGTCACGCACCTACTAAATCATCCATCCAGACACTTATACACCCACTCATTCTTCAATACACCTTGGCATATATATTAAACATATTTAAACTTTATAGAAACACACAGTCACTGGATGATGTCATCAGTGATGTCATTTGAGATGTCATCAGTGATGTCATCAGTGATGTCACTGACCATGTCATGAGTGATGTAATATGTGACGTCATCAGCAGTGCATTGCGGGCGCGAGTTATAGTTAGCTGAACTAACTATAACGGGGGAACTTCACGGGTTTTGTACGAGTGAAATGTCCAACTAACTATAACTGTCCCTAAAACCTATGGTTTTTCAGTGAATTTCAAAGGTTTTTAAATGCTAATTTCTAACTATAACGTGTCTGAAACCTATGGTTTTTTCAGTGAATTTCAAAGGTTTTTAAATGCTAATTTCTAACTATAACGTGCCTGAAACCTATGGTTTTTTAAGGGAATATATATATATATATATATATAATTCTATGCTTAACATGCATATAGGTCACTATATATTTTCCATATACGTTATTTGATTAGATGCTTATGGTTCTCCAATTATTTGTCAACCACAATTTATAAATGTTTCCATTAATATTTATCTATAATTGTTTCACTATTGAAATATTGAAAAAATATTTAATACAAAATGCACAAATCAGCTTAAAGTACAGGAACAATTAAAAGCCTGAGTTTATAAAATACAACTGAAATCTTGATATATTACCTTCTTTATACATGTATACCTCCATGTACTTATGTATCTATATATTTATTACTTTACTACTACTGTAAAATAAATAAATATATATATGCATGTGTGTGTGTGTTTTGTCTCTCCAATGTACTACACTGTGTTTCACCCTATACCTCTCTCAATATATCCTTTACCTCCACTCTCTGACTCATCCCAAGCCTAGTTCTACTAGTATGATCTCCCAAATAATCTTGAGTATTAATAGCATAAAAAGATGTAATCTAGTATGCAGGGTGTTGTTGTTAAAAGCTGCACTGGGGGCTTATGAAGGAAAAGCAGCCTCTGTTCTGCTATAAAGACGGTCAGTACTCGAGGCTAAGGTCTAGCGAGACATATTGTACTACTGCCAGGCCCTCCTGCATCCACACTTTGTAGCAAAATAGGCCTACTACCAATTAGGCATAAAGGCGAAAGTCGCTACATGGCACTAAGAGTGCAGAAATTAAAGAGAAATTGTGGACCCCTTAGCCGGCCTTTTGTACAAATATGATCTGTCAATCCTCCTTGGGGGCAAAAGCTCCAGATCAAAAGTGCTGTGCTGGTGTAAGACGGCGCCAGGCATTGGCCAGGGCGAACTTTATGAAGCCGCCATATCTTTCAGTGCAAGCTCGCAGTGAAATCAACGCATAGTATGGGGTGGATATCTGCTCAGTAGCATAAGTGTCCCTTGTACCCTTGACTGCCAATTGATTGTTTTTATAAAAACTAGTAAAGGTGTGTACTTTATGTGGTAGCAATATTTTTAAGAAAGATAAAGCGAAGCTGAGAGCTGTGATTCTTTGCAATTATGCGCACTTCCAAAATAAACCTGAAAGATTTCGGCAAGTGATTTTTTATTTTTTTGCCGCAGAACCTGGAGTTAATTAATTTACTGAGGTGTTCTATCAAAAGAATGCTACACAAGAACAGTCAACAGGAAATGCTCATTTGCTTTTGGTGCTCACACTAATATTGTAGAGATACATGAAAAATGAACCTGTCAGTGCCAGCGGTGGTTAGTTAAACATCCGTTGCAACTTGGAATCTGTATTATCCCATCAAAATACTGCAACATCTGCCATATTTCTGCTCACAATGACTATCAGACAGGTTCATAGATGTACCCTGAGCTGGCATTTAATTCAGCGTGCTCAGCTCTGAGATGCGCAGAACAGATAATTGTGAAGAATGGGAACTTCCTCTGTTCCACTGAGAGCTCTCCTTTATTGCACAGCAAAATAAAAGAAGAACATTGCCTTCAGTAAAATTGTAAGTGACCTGCAGAGTTCATACTGTTCTCCAAGGGGAGACTGCTGTTTCTTTTATCAAAAGCAGGCTTGGAATTTCTTGTCTTTTCTAGTGAATGAGATTAGGATTATTGTGCTGTAATCAGTTTAGCTGTAATGGCATCTGCATTAACGTCTTAATATAGCAAAACACGCAATAAAAAACAATCTTTTTTTTTAAATTGGCTGTGGAATTTGCCTACCTCTGCACACACAAAAACAATACCTGCAGGATATATGAGAAAATATTGCTTTGTCAAGCATCCCTGCTGCATGCCGGTTTTTTATTTCTTTGGTGTGCTTCTTTCAACAAAGGGTTGCGCCTGAGAAATATGGAATGGGTGATCGTACATTGTATGATATAAAGGAACAGAGAATGAAAGGTTAGCCACATTCTTTTTAAAGGGAAGTTAGTCACAAAGCTCATTCTACGTGCAATTCTTCATACAAGGATATCCTTGTTCCCAGTGTTTGTAAAGTGAACTCGGTCGGCATTTTTGGGACAAGCGTTTAATCTTTCGACATGTTTTTTTTTTCTAGCCTAGTATTTCTTCATGAAGTCAAGGCTACATTGCAGCAGCCTAAAATCGCGCGTAAACTTAAATTCATGACCAAACGCACCTTACTTATGTCTGTTGAGAAATCGCAGTGATAGTTAGTCTTAAGCCCATTTATGAGTGCAGAAATTGCCACCAAGATTGCAGACCTCTCCGTACTCATGAATCCCACTCAAGGGATATGAAGTAGTTGTTTCAAGACATGGTTTGTGTAGAGAGCCATCCGGGCTCTCCACTACAATGTATCCTTTGCATGCACTCCTCGGGGCGGGCTCGACCCGAGGAGATAAATAAACGGAGCAAGACCGCTCTGGGTCTTCCCGCCAGCACGCAACATACTGTGTGTTTGTGCCTTTCAGTTAAGCGCTGCGTAGGCCGTGACACCCTAGGCCCCGCCGCGCTACATTGGCGACGAGGCCGGTCGAACTCCGGTGCTCAGCAACACCTCCGGCGAAGCTCGTGGCGTGAGCCCGTGACGTTCTAGTGCCCGAGGGGCGGTGCCTCCGCCCTCGCAATCCCCACCATCGGCTGCCCCAGGCTGAGGGCCTATCAACTCGTGCTGACGTCCGCACCTCCGTGTGACCCCGCTGACACAGCCTGCCTGCGCTCGTCGCTGACGCGGGCGTGCTGCAGCCCGCGGGGAGCCCACTCCCGCTAGGACGCCTCGCCCTACCCGGCTGTGAGTTGTAGCCCGAGGCTCTCCCACCGCTTGCCGGCACACTCCTGAAGCCCCGGAAGGAGCGTGCTCAAGACGGCAACTGGCGCCCACGTGCTCCCTGACGGTGGACTGCCGGTGAGTTATTGGAGCGCCCTGGGGAGCGCAGAAAAGGCGCGCTGCCACGCGCAAAGTCCCACAAACACAGCTCAACTGCAGAGAGCCCCGAGGGGGAGTGAGAGGCACCATTCAAAGGCTACCACATGGGAGCCGAAGACATGAGCACACCGCCCACAGCAGGTGCAGTGGGCCAGCAGGCCGATGCAGCCACACCACTCAGAGATGATGATGCCCCACCCCCGGGTCACAGCCACACGGTCGTCTCCCCACTGCTGCCCTTCAGCGAGATCGCTGACCCTGCCACGGCGGCCCCACGATGGAAAGTGTGGATCGGACGATTGAACCACTACTTCAGGGGTACCAGGGAGACAGACGGTGCCGTAAAAAGGTCGCTGCTCATATTCTACGGTGGTGCTGAGATCTACGATCTTTTTGAAATATTGCCCAACACAGGGAATGATGATGACTATGAAGCTGCGGTCGCCGCGCTCAACAGGCACTTTGACCCTCAGATGAACCCTGACTTCGAGCGTTTCAAGTTCAGACAGGCGTCACAGTCGGACACAGAGTCTGTAGACATGTTTTATGTGCAGCTGCGCAGGCTAGCAGGCATGTGCGCCTTCACGGGCCAAAGGGAAAAATACGCGGCCAAGTCATCCAAGGGTGCCGCTCAGCACTGCTACGGAAACTGATCCTTCGGCAACCCGGGATCTCTCTGGACGAGATCCTCATCCTGGCCAGGTCCCATGAACTCTCAGATGCCCGAGCAGACGAAATGGAAGCCGCCTTGCACAGGACCGCCGTGGCGCCACATGCACTGAAATATGCGCCCATCAAAGAAGAAAGGGTCGAGGCCATACAACGGCGCCCAAGCACAGCTCGCCCAGCCCCGCGGCCGTCAACGAGTGGGGCGTGCGGCAACTGCGGCACGGAACACCCGCCAATGGCAGTGTGCGGAGTGAAGGGGAAGACATGCTCCCGCTGCGGAAAGGTGAATCACTTCACCAAGGTGTGTAGAAGCAGCCGGTCTCGACAGACCTACACCAGGCCTCGGGGAATGATGCAACATTTGCGCCAGGTATCACTCGACGAGGCACAATCGCAAGACGACGACCCGACACGTGGGCGCTGCCTCGCGCTCGAAGAAGATGACGACGAGGTGTTTGTCATATCCTTTGTCAGCAGGTCGGACAAACACCGAAGACCGCCGCCGATGTGTTCTGTCCTGGTGGGAGGGTCGGCTGTCCAGGCGCTCATCGATACGGGCGCATCCGTCAACGTCATGGATTCGGAGCAGTATGAACGTTTGTCACCACGACCCCCTCTCGCACCCACCAAGGCCCGAATCTACACCTATGGAGGCACGCACCCACTGATTCTCAGAGGAGTCATCGAGGTAGAAGTCACCAGCGACAAACATGTTACGAAGGCCCGATTCCACATCACTGAAGGGAGAAAAGGTACCGTTCTCAGTTGCCACATGGCAGAAGACCCCGGTCTGGTCTTTTTCTCACATCAGAGCCACGACTCCCACGCCGACGCCATCTTACAAGAATTCCCTGCACTGTTCAACGGGCTAGGCAAGCTGAAAGGGAAGCAGTTCAAGCTCCACATTGACCCCACTGTGAGGCCTATTGCCCTGAGACACCGGAGGGTGCCGTTCAACCTCCACCCACAGGTGGAGGAAGAGTTGAAGAAACTCGAAGACCTCGACGTCATTGAAAAGGTGTCAGGCCCCACTCCATGGGTGTCCCCGCTGGTCGTGGCCCCGAAGCCGAAACAACCAGGAGCCATAAGGCTTTGTGTGGACATGAGGCTCCCAAATCTGGCGGTCAAAAGGGAACGTCATCTTACCCCCACCATGGCCAGCATAGTGGCGGACCTGAATGGAGCCAAATGGTTCTCCAAGTTGGACTTGAAGGCTGGGTACCACCAGCTAGAGCTCGAGCCGGAGAGCAGGTACATTACCACGTTCTCTACCCACGTTGCCTCAGGAGGTACAAGAGACTGAGCTTCGGGGTGTCGTCTGCAGCCGAAGTCTTCCAGAATGCCATCAAGAAAGCACTGTCCGGCCTGCAGGGGGTCGTCAATTTGAGCGATGACATCTTGGTGTTCTCGAACACCTTAGAGGAGCACCACACCCACCTCCGGGCCACCCTCCAGCAGCTGGAAGACTGCGGTCTGACCCTTCATAAGGCAAAGTGTTCCTTCTACCAGGAATCAGTCAACTTCTCTGGGTACATCTTCACCAGAAAAGGGCTAAGGGTGGATCCCAAGAAGGCCATGGCCATCCGGGCAGCGAGTACCCCGAAGACTCCCACCAAAGTTTGCAGTTTTCTCGGCATGGCCACCTACTGTGGCAGGTTCATACCAAACCTGACCTCCGTGGCGGAGCCACTCTGCGCCCTCACCCGCAGTGACCCCCAGTGGGAATGGACGATAGCCGCCAACACCATCAAAACAGCGCTTATGGACAAGACAGTGATGGCCTACTTTCACCCGGGGCGACGTACAGAGTTGGTCGTAGATGCCAGCCCAGTAGGCCTAGGAGCAGTCCTCCTTCAGGAACATGACCAGGAGACCTGGAAGCCAATTGCCTACGCCAGCCGGGCGCTGTCGGACACAGAGACTAGGTATGCCCAAATCGAGAGGGAAGCCCTGGCAATAAAATGGGCTTGTCAACACTTCCATCTCTATCTGTATGGGCAGGAGTGCCAGGTGGTGACAGACCACAAGCCGCTGCTCCCACTCTTTGCAGGGTCGTCAAGACTAGCGCCTCCCAGAATTGAAAGGTGGGCCTTACAGCTGCAGGCGTACAACTTCAAGGTCGTGTTCCGTCCGGGAGCACACAACCCAGCGGACAACCTCTTACGGCACCCCGAGTCTCTGGCCGTTCGAAATCCACCTCCGGATGTAGCATACTCAGAGGCTTTCGTGAAGATGGTCTCATACGAGGCATGCCCCAAAGCCATGACACTGGAGGAGATTGGCCAAGCGACGGCCAAAGACGAGACACTGGCTAGAGTGAAGAGCGCCCTGCTGAACAACGGGTGGACCCACTTCCTGGACGGGGCCCAGTCGCTCCGGGCGGAAAACAGCCATGCTCGGCAACAGCTCTGGCAGATCCGCCACAAGCTGAGCAAAGGAGAGTAGGGAGTTGTCTTGAGAGGGCATGTCATTGTAATCCCAAAGGCACTGCAAGACAGAATAATCCAGCTGGCGCATGTGGGGCATCAAGGGATGGTGAAAACCAAAGCTCGACTACGAAACAAGGTCTGGTTCCCGGCTATGGATACCAGGGTGGAAGACATGGTGCGGCAATGTCACTCGTGCACCATCACTAGCGGCAACCCAGCACCGGCGCCAGTCATCACAGAAGAGCCGAGCGAGCTCCCATGGTCCAAGATTAGCATTGACTTCGGGAGTTTCCCCGATGGCCGCCACATGCTGGTGCTCGTTGACTCATTCTCAAAGTTCCCCATCGTAGAGGTGGTGGCGTCAACGGCGATCACGCACGTCAGGAAAGTCCTGGACAAGATCTTCGCCCTTCTAGGCCTCCCGGATGAAATCGGCTCAGATAACGGACCCCCCTTCCAAGGCCACGAATTCCAAGACTATCTGGATAGCAGAGCGATTCGCCACAGGAAGATCACCCCACTGTGGCCTCAAGCCAATGGGGAGGGGGAATGCTTCATGCAAACCCTCAACCGGGTTCTGCGTATCGGGGTGGATCAAGTGGAAGATGTCGAGTCGGCAATCAACCAATTTCGAAATGCATACCGGCAGACGCCTCACAGCACCACTCGGTGTGCTGCGTCCCATCTACTCTTCAAAAGAGCCCCACGAGACAGCATTCCAGCAGATCCTGCATGGAAACCCCCAGAGAGAGACAGCGTAGCTACCCAAGCTAGGAGGACTGTGACTAACCAGAAGGCTAGTGCAACCAGAGGAGCAAAAGAATCACAGCTGAAAGTGGGAGACCGCGTGGTGGTTAAAGACAGGCACCCCGGCTGGAAGTTTAGAACACCTTACGAACCGGAAGAATGGACCATCGTCAAGGTGCAAGGAACCATGGTCACAGCTCAAAGAGGACAGCAAGTGGTTACCCGGAATGTATCTTGCTTCAAGAGGTCCTGTGGGTCGAGCACCAACTCCGAAGAGCCGGGGGAACTGGGTGAGACTACGTGGCATACTCCCATCAGCTCGCCGGGGCCAGTGGCCTCCCCACCAAGCCGCCCGGAGGCAGGAAGCAGAGAAACTGCGCCTGCCCCTCGAAGGCCCAGCCAAAACATTGTGACTGTACCACCCCCAAACACCCAGGCGGATGCAGTGGCCAGCTCCAACTCCCGGAGCCAGAGGTATGGTCTCCGGCCGAACCCTGCACCCAGCCAGAAGCTGACTACTTCATGTGTACATCCCCATAAGCATGCTAACTCTGATGGACGGACACTAAAGGAAAGGAGGGATGTAGAGAGCCATCCGGGCTCTCCACTACAATGTATCCTTTGCATGCACTCCTCGGGGCGGGCTCGACCCGAGGAGATAAATAAACGGCGCAAGACCGCTCGGGGTCTTCCCGCCAGCACGTAACATACTGTGTGTTTGTGCCTTTCAGTTAAGCGCTGTGTAGGCCGTGACACCCTGGGCCCTGCCGCGCTACAGTTTGCCTTGTAAGTTTGGGAATACCTACAAACGTGTGTGTTTGCAGGCATTCACAAACTCATCTCCATTCCCTTTACACCCTGAAGAGGGTTGTAAAGTTACTTCAGCACAGGGCTAGCGAGCATTCATGCAGGGCGGGTAGGGGCAGGGCTCCCCCAGATTTGCTGGGGGGTTAGAGGAGAAGTGTTTGTAACAGGAAGACTATTTTCCCTGTGGAGAAAAAGAAAGTGCATTTGCACAGGGTATCCTATTTCCCCTTTACAGACATCTCTGTTAAGGTGAACTCTGCACACAGCAGGAAGATAATCTCGCTGGAAAAGTCACATAATGTACCCAAAAATATGCTTAGACAGCGATTCCTGGTACAGCTTTCTGTTTACAAATTCTGTAAATTTGCCCTCGCACATAAGTGTAAATGTAACAGGGCAGAATTACACGTTTCTTTGTGAATTCGGCCCAAACGATGCTTTGGTTTCACAGAGGATGTCTTCAACAGTATGCATTAGACCAGGGATCACATGATACATTACAAGAAACGGGGGGCATGGGACTTGATGACTACAGAGATATGGGCGATCAGGATTTGTCACTTTACATCCTTGTGTTTTACCTAAAAAGTGCCTAATAAGGATCTCACATGTCACCTCATGATTCTAATAAAGGACTTCAAGTTCTGTGCCCTACTTCAGAACTGAGACGAAACTCTTCAGTGTTTTGTGATATTTCAGTTATTTACATGTTTTTTAGAAATTCACCACCTTCAGATGATTTAGGTGTTTGAAATCGTATAGTGCTGGCAAGAACCATACTATTAGAGATCGGGGAAAATTCCAAAATGGCCTGTAGCACCCGAGTGGTAATACCGCTGCGACCTACAGACGAGTGAAGAACACGCGTAGGATTCTGTTGGCTGCTGCATCAAGTTAATAGGGATTTTGTCAGGCAGCCGTAGCTGGGCAACAAAAATAATGTGAGAATACATCTTACAACTAACGTTGTATTTTTATCAATCACCACTATATTTGGTGATCAACAATATTGAACAAGGAATAAAGTTGTAAACATTGCAGTATTTCGAGAAAATTGCTTTCAGCCCTGTGATGAATAATGAGGTCAGAATGATTCACAGAGGTACTTTATTCCAAAATGTTTGCACATTATGGGAGATGACCTACATCCATGTTTACTCTTTAAAAACGTTTTTCTTGTAGTCTGATGATGCCTGGCTCCTTGTGTTCTATTGGTCCATTGAAATGTTTACATTTCTACATGGTAAGTAGGGTCGCTCCATTTTTTAATGAAGCGAGTTTTGAACATGATGCAGTTTAGTAGAGGCAGCCAGTGTAGATCCTTCTAGGTGGAAGCGATGTAATTAACTTTTTTTCAGCAGTTTGATGACAAGTGCAGCTTTGTGGAGTCTAAGAAGATGATCAGAAGCAGGTGCTGGTGAATCCAATATGTGACAGAAGAGGGCCTCAGGTGAGTCAAAGGCTGTTAAAAATAATTTTAACTGCAGTCCATGGGTTCAAGTTGTAGGAACTTTTTCAAGAACTGATGCTGATGATGTCCAGCTTATGTTGAAGATTATGGCCTGGGACTACAGGGGAATCACTTCTGTCACGAAGACTGATACACACCACACCCCGAGCTGATGAGCTCATAGACAGGCAGGGCACTGCAAAGTTCCTCAGTACTTTTAATTTAACATCAGGTACTGGCAGATCACTCTGATTTAGAGGGCAAAATTGAGGTCTGCATTCTGAACCACAGAGGGCCACTTTCAGTTTGGGGTGATGGCGTTTAGTTTGAAGAATGGCCCAGCCAACTTTTGGAGGTTGGTCAACAAGGTCCTGGCCGGGTAGGAGACATTCTATGCTGCCTACTTAGATGTCATAGCTGTCTCTAGCTCCAGCTGGGAGGAACACCTGTACAACTTCCAGGAGGTGCTTAAGGCCCTGCAGCAACCGGGCCAGACCATCAAGGCCAGATAGGCCAGGGTTCCGTGGTTTATCTGGGCCACATGGTGGGCGGGGCAAGGTGCAGCCCCACCAGGCCAGTATTGAGACTATCTTGGCCTGGAAACCCCCTAAAACACAGACTTAAGTGAGGGCCTTCTTGGGCCTCACAGGATACTTTAGGAGGTTTGTTAAGGAGAATAGCACCATTGTTGCCTCAATAACAGACATGACATCAAAGAAGCAGCCGAGACAAGTGATCTGGACAGTGGCCTGCCAGAAAGCATTTGATACCCTCAAGGAGGCCATGTGTACAGCACCTGTAACCAAGGCTGCTGACTTCTCTAAGGAGTTCCTAGTGCAGACAGATGCTTTGGAGCATGGCATAGGGGCGGTCTTAGCACAGTTAAATAAGGAGGGTCTAGATAAATCAGTAGCCTTTATTAGCCGAAGGTTACTTTCATGGGAACATTTGCGGAGTGTGATTGAGCGGGAGGCCTTTGCTGCCATTTGCTGCGGTCTGGACTCTGAAGAAACTGAGACCATACCTGTTTGGGACTCACTTCCGGGTTAAGACAGACCACAGACCCTTCAGATGGCTCATGCAAATGAAGGGGGAAAATCCAAACTGCTGAGGTGGCCCATCTCCCAACAGGGAATGGACTTTATGGTGGAGCACCATCCTGGGTCAGGCCACACCAATGCTGATGGTCTATCCAGGTTCTTCTGCCTTAGTGATGATAATTCCCAAGGGGTTGGGTAGCTCTCCCCACTTTCAGCTGGGGGGACACTTGTTAGACCTGTCAGCCTTAGGGTGGTCTTCCCCACAAGTTTTTGCCATACTCTTCCATTTTTTCTGACCTCGCTTTTGCTGGTCTAAGGACTCTGAGCATTTTACCACTGCTAACAGTGCTAAAGTGCATGTGCTCTCCCCTCTAAACATGGTAATATTGGCTTATACACAATTGGCATATTTAATTTACTTTTATGTCCCTGGTAAAGTGGTAATATATGTGCCCAGGGCCTGTAAATCAAATGCTACTTTTAGGCCTGCAGAACTAATTATGTCAACTACTCAGGTAGCCTTTTAAACATGTCTCAGGCCTGCCATTGCAGAGCATGTGTGTGCAGTTTAAATTGTCATCTCGACCTGGCAAAAAAACTTTTTTCCCAGACCAATCCGTGCTTTTAAATACATAAAAGACACCACTATGCTAGGTCCTGGATAGCCCATCGGGCAGGTTGCAATGTATTTAAAAAGTAGGACATGTACTTTTAAGTTTTACATGTCTTGGTAGTGAAAAACTCTTAAATTTGTTTTTCACTCCTGCAAGGCCTATCTTACCCATTGGTTAATATTGGGATCACCAAACTACATTTTATAAGTGTAATTTACAAATGGAAAGAGATAACCCATTCAAGGTTGGTGTGCCTGGAATCCTAATTTAAAATCCTAATTTATGGTGAAGTAAGATTTTAAATTATAATTTTTGTGAGAAGTTGGCCTGGTATATGCTGTCCACTAGTTATAGTGGGCACCTTGCACCAGTCCAAACGACCTTTATTGATGACAGGTTTAAAGACAACCTTTATTGAAAGCTATCCTAGTGGTAGCTATGGAGAGCAGCCTTCAGGCTAAGTCTTGAAAGAGTGTTAAGCTGTTGTTTTACCAGTTATAATCTCGTGAATGACCAAATGAAAGGAGAACCACACCAGGTATATATATAAAATATATGTATTTATTACTAAACACTACCCAATAGTCTCTTTATGAGGCTAGAGGTCAAAGTACACAAGTTACAAGTCAAATAGCACAGTAAATTAGCACAATATACGATTAGCCCTAGGGGCGTACCAAACCATATATTAAGAAAGTGGTATAAGAACCACGACTTAGGTAGACACAAGGCCTAGAGCCTGTAGAATCGCTGGGACCCCAAGGAACCACCCAAGGTAGTGACACAGGGGACCCACGGGGGCTGTGTGCAGTGTGTGTACACAGCCGCGAGCTCCGTTAAAGTCAATGGGAAAGTCGCGGTTAGAGTTTTAGAGTTTAAGGACACTTAGAAATGGATTAGGACCAAACCCTCTTGGACTTAGACAGTTCTAGGGTCAACACCCACGGGAGCACCGGAGTACTCGAGTTACCTCACCCAGGGAAGCCGGGTGCATAGGTGTCGAATGGTGTCGGGTCGCGTCGTCGATTTCAATGGCAGCCTGCAAGGAAGTGCTGCTGCCGGGAAGATGCGAAGTGTCCGAAGAGATCCAAGCCTGGATCGGAGGTGAGAAGAACCTGAAAGCAGAGGGGACAGAGTCTGGGTCACTTGCCAGTGACCAGGGGCACGATAGTCGAATGCCCACCGATGTCGGGTGCTTCAGGTGAAAGAGGGGAAGCTTGACTCTTCAGCCACGAGGACCAGTAGGCGTCGACGATGACCAGGAGCTGGATTCAAGCTGTCTCACAAAGGATGTCGAGTGCTGCAGCGTTGGTGTCCGGATTGAACACAACAAGCCTTGGCAACAGCAACCCATGCAGAAAGGAGAAAGATGCTTCTGTGCAGACCAGCAAGGGCTGAGGGACTCACCACTTGGAGGGGAGTCAGGGCACGTCTGGAGCAACCAGAGAAGCCCAAAGAAAATCAGAGTTGCCTTCACAGGGACCCACCAGTTGACGGACCAGGGATCGCGAAGGAGCCTCAAGCGAAATGCAAGAAGTGGGCCCATGGAACACTCGTTGAGTGTAGGCTCACAATCTTCAGTGAAAAGGGTATTTGGGGCCTGGGCTACAAGTAATCCAAAGCAGGACTTCAAGAGACGTCGAGAAGTTGATGCACTAGCAAATGTGCACGGTGTCCAGGGGTTCCGGTTCCACATCACTCGTGAGGGCTGCGAGTTTCAGCTTTGCTGGGGACTCGGATTGGCCTCTGAAAAGTCTGGAAATCCTCTTCCTGGGCTGCAAGTACTTCAGAGTCCGGCGGGAGCTTCGGAGATGCAGACCGGCAAATGCTTTGTTGGTGCCTGCCAAGCAGGGGAGTCACTCCTTGACCCCAAGGGAGATTTCTTCCGTCCTCTAGTCTTTAGTAGAGCGTCAAAGTTCCAGGATTCAGTTGCAGAGTTTCATCCAGGGATATCTAAAGTCCTGTTGCCAGGGGTTCCTTACTTATACCTAAGAAAGGGGTTGGACTAACTCTGTGGACCCACCTATGGGAGGGTTTGGAAAGAGGGGTGGCTACACCCATTTCCTTTCTCCAGTTTCGCGCCAGAGCAGGGGTGCCAGCCCCTGCAACCGGTTTGAACTGGGGTATGCACGAGGACACCAAATGTGCCCCCAGTGCAGGACTTCAAAGCACTCTTGGAGTGCACCCACCCAGCCCCAATCCACTAAGGGCTGTCTGGGAGGTGGTAACACCTCCCTGTGACAGGAAACCTATTGTCCAGGCCTCCCCTGCCGGAGTTTCGGTCAGCAGCAGGAGGCCAGACTCGTGTCTGTGGGTGCAGCATCCATTTTGTGATGCCAGGCTCTGTTTAGTTGGTACCGGGTATACCGGTGCTGTCATGTCTCTCCCTCTAGAAGGGTGGGATCATACTCCCACACCAGTTACTGGTGTGGTTACTGGTGTGGGGGTATGATTCCAAGGTGTTTGACACCAAACACGACATGTTTCCGTGCAGCCATACCAAAGTTAGCATTTACCGTGAGGATATAATGCACTTAAGAGTATATGGTAAGGCTGCACCACAGACAACCCCGGAGAGGAGATTCCGAGGGCTGCTGAGGGGCTCTGCTCATGCAGGGGCACCCTCTCACATATAACCAAGCACCCTGCCTTCAGGATTGATAAGCCCTGCCATAGGGGTGACTGATAGGTTTCTATGTGCAGTGATAGGTGAGATATAGTGAACCTATATCTCTGTGAGGGGTGCATGCACCACCTCACTCAGGCTGCAGTAGCAGTCCTGTGGTGTCATTTTGGATGGCCTTCCAGGGGTGGCACAATACATGCTTCAGCCCCTGGTAGGCCTCTGGGGTACCTATGCCCTTGGTATGTAGTATACCATATACTAGGGACTTATAAGGGCACCCCAGAATCCAATCTAAAGTGTACTTAAGGTACATGGAATCAATTTAGTGAGGAAGCAGTTAGGTTGGGGTCCTGGATAGCAGGGCCCCAGCCAGACTAGAGTAAAAAAACAGTGAGACATCAGCAAAAAGTGGGGGTAACCATAAGAGGCAGATCCTACTCTCCTACACAACCCCCCCCCCCAAACGCAGGGACAATAAACTAACCTTGACCAGTTAAGTCTTCATGTTCTAAGTGGAAATATCTGGAGAGTCCATCTGCATTGGCATGGTTACTGCCAGGTCTATGTTCCACTGTATAGTCCATCCCCTGTAGGGAAATGGACCACCTCAAAAGTTTGGGGTTTTCACCCTTCATCTGTTTTAGCCATAAGAGGGGCTTATGGTCTGTCTGAACAAGGAAGTGAGTGCCAAACAAGTATGGCCTCAGCTTCTTCAGAACCCAAACCAGAGCAAAAGCCTCCCTCTCAATGGCTGACCAACGTTTCTCTCTGGGGGTCAGCCTTCTGCTAATAAAAGCTACTGGCTGATCCTGACCTTCATCATTCAACTGTGATAGTACAGCCCCTACCCCCAACTCAGATGCATCTGTCTGTTCAATGAACTTTTTGGAGTAATCAGGACTTTGCAGAATGGGAGCAGTGCACATGGCCTGCTTCAGGTCATCAAATGCCTTTTGACAGCTAACTGTCCACTGAACCTTTTTGGGCATTTTCTTAGAGGTTAAGTCATTCAGGGGTGTCACTATTGATCCATACCCCTTGACAAATCTTCTGTAATACCCAGTCAGGCCTAAAAGGCTCTCACCTGAGTCTGGGTAGTTGGAGCAACCCAGTCCATGATGGTCTGGATTTTGCTCTGCAATGGTTGAACCTGGCCTCCACCCACAAGGTGGCCCAGGTACACAACCTGACTCTGCCCTATCTGGCACTTTGTGACCTTGATAGTGAGGCCTGCCTTCTGCAGGGCCTCCAAAACATTTCTGAGGTGGATCAGGTGATCCTCCCAGGTGGAGCTAAAGACAGCAATATCATCTAGATATGCTGCACTATAGGCTTCCAGACCTGTAAGGACTGTGTTCACCAACCTCTGAAAAGTGGCAGGTGCATTCTTCAAACCAAAGGGCATCACCACAAATTGGTAAAGCCCACCAGGGGTAGAAAATGCAGTTTTTGGCTTTGCATCATCAGCTAGTCTGATCTGCCAGTAGCCAGCTGTCAGGTCAAATGTGCTTAGATACTTGGCTGAGGCCAAAGTGTCTATTAGCTCATCTGCCCTGGGGATTGGATGGGCATCAGTCCTAGTGACTGCATTGAGGCCTCTGTAGTCCACACAAAACCTCATCTCTCTCTTACCATCTTTGGTGTGAGGTTTTGGCACCAGGACCACTGGACTAGCCCAAGGGCTATCTGAAGGCTCAATGACACCCAGTTCCAACATTTTCTGGACTTCTGTCCTGATACAGTCCCTGACCTGGTCAGGTTGCCTGTAAATCTTACTTTTAACAGGCAGACTGTCCCCAGTGTCCACTTCATGAGTGCACCAGGTGGTCTGACTTGGAGTCAGAGAAAACATGTGTCTGAACTGATTGAGCACCTGTCTACAATCAGTTTGCTGCTGGGCAGTGAGGCTGCCTGCCAAGGCTACACCATCTACTGACCCATCATCAGGGTTCTGTGAGAGCAGGTCAGGGAGAGGGTCACTCTCCTCCTCCTGTCCCTCATCAGTTGCCATGAGCAAGCCCATGTCAGCCCTGTCCACATATGGCTACAGCCTGTTGACATGGAGCACCCTTTGGGGGCTCCTGGGAGTTCCCAGGTCTACCAGATAGGTAACCTCTCCCTTCTGTTCAACAATTGTATGGGGGCCACTCCATTTGTCTTGGAGGGCTGCTGGGGCCACTGGCTCCAACACCCACACCTTCTGTCCTGGCTGGTAAACAGTCAGCACAGCCTTTTGGTCATGCCAGGCTTTCTGTAATTCCTGGCTAGCCTCAAGGTTTTTGGTTGCCTTTTTCATATACTCAGCCATCCTGGAGCGGAGACCAAGTACATAGTCCACTATGTCCTGTTTAGGGGGTTTGAGAGGTAACTCCCAACCTTCCTTCACCAGACACAATGGACCCCTGACAGGCTGGCCAAACAAAAGTTCAAAAGGGCTGTAGCCAACCCCCTTTTGAGGCACCTCCCTGTATGCAAATAAAAGGCAGGGCTAGAGTATGTCCCATCTTCGCCTAAGCTTTTCTGGGAGCCCTTTAAGCATGCCCTTCAAGGTTTTGTTGAACCTTTCAACTAAACCATTGCATTGTGGGTGATAGGGTGTGGTGAATTTATAAGTCACTCCACACTCCTTCCACATTGCAGTCAAGTAACTGGACATAAAGTTTGCACCTCTGTCAGATACTACCTCCTTAGGAAAGCCCACTCTTGAGAAAACTCCCAGGAGGGCCCTTGCCACCACAGGTGCTGTAGTGGTCCTAAGGGGAATGGCTTCTGGGTACCTGGTGGCATGGTCCACCACCACCAGGATAAATCTGTGCCCAGATGCTGTTTGGGGATCCATGGGACCAACTATGTCAATCCCCACCCTCTCAAAGGGAACCCCCACCACAGGTAGTGGTATGAGGGGGCCTTTGTGGTGCCACCTGCCTTCCCACTGGCTTGGCAGGTTACACAGGAGCGACAAAACTCCTTGGTGTCTTCAGACATGTGGGGCCAGTGAAAGTGAGGGACAATTCTGTCCCAAGTCTTGTTCTGGCCCAGGTGACCTGCTAAGGGAATATCATGGGCTAGTGTCAATAGGAAGCCCCTGAACTTCAGAGGTATAACCAACCTCCTGGCTGCTCCAGGCTTGGGGTCTCTACTCTCTGAGTACAGGAGTCCATCATCCCAATATATCTTATGGGTGCCACTAGCATTCCCAGCAGCCTCAGCAGCAGCTTGCTGTCTGAGGGGTTCAAGAGAGGGGCAGTTCAGCTGCTCCTTGCTCAGATCTGTCCTGGAAGGGCCCCCTGTCCCCAAGACTCAATCTGATCAGGTTCAAGCTCCTCTGGGACAGTTCCTTCTTCAGGCCTGAGATCATCTTCCTCACAAGACTGATCTGTTTCCTGAGCCAAGGGGGAAGGCACTACCTTAACCCTAATGTTCCTTCTCTTGGGAGGCACCTGGTCCATTGTTCCAGAATCCAGGGCCTGTTCAGCTTTTGACATTTTTGCCTGTGACCTAGTCACAGCAAAGACATGTGCAGGGATCCCTAGCATTTCTGCATGTTTCCTGAGCTCCACCTCTGCCCAAGCTGAGGTTTCAAGATCATTGCCAAGCAAGCATTCGATTGGTAGGTCTGCACTCACCACAACCTTCTTAAGGCCAGTTACCCCTCCCCAGGAGAAGTTAACAACTGCCAGAGAATGGTCTGTTCTGACATTGCTAGCATTGGTCACTTGGTACATTTCACCAAGTATAATCTGCCCAGGATCCACAAGATCTTGTGTCACCATGGTGACACTTGCTCCTGTGTCCCTGAATGTCAAAGCCTCTCTTCCATTAATTAAAGGCTGCTGTCTGTATTTGCCCAAATTATTGGGACTCACAAAGGGGGACATATCCATGCCCCCATCACAGACTAGGACAGCCTGAGTTGGCACTCTGACTAGGCCAGAGCCCATCTCAGTACCCAGGGTCAACCCTACTAAACCCTTATTCTGAGTGTTTCCACCACCATTTGTAGCTGGACTAGGGGGAACAGTTGCCTTAGGGCAATGGTGGCTGGATTAGAGTCTTTGGACTTGGTGCAATCACTTGTCCAGTGAGTCTTCTGCTTACAGATTTTGCACCATGGTTTCTTTTGGCCTTTTCCTTTAGTAGATTGGGATTCCCCACCAGATGCAGATTTTTGGGGACCTTGAGAAGACTTCTGGTCTTTACCCTTTTCCCCACCCTTGTCAGAGTTTTTGGAATCTTGCTTCTTCTGGTCACCACCTTGGTTCTGTACCTTCTGCTTCACCCTGGTTCTGACCCATTTGTCTGCCTTCTTTCCCAATTCTTGGGGAGAGGTCAGATCAGAGTCAACCAGGTACTGATGTAGCAACTGATTCTGACAGTTATTAAGAATCTGCTCCCTCATGATTAAATTATACAATCCTTTGAAGTCACACACCTTACTGCCAAGTAACCAGCCTTCCAGAGCCTTAGTAGCACAATCTACAAAGTCCACCCAGTCCTGTGTCTGTGCCTTTTGGGTATCTCTGAACTTTTACCTGTATTGCTCAGTGGTTAGGCCAAACCCATCTATCAGGGCACTCTTCAGGACTTGGTAATCATCAGCATCCTCTTCTCTTACAGTGAGGAGCTTGTCTCTACCTTTGTCTGCAAAGGAGAGCCACAAGATTGCTGCCCACTGCTCCTGGGGGACCCTCTGAACTTTACAGGCCCATTCCAGTGCAGTAATCCATTTGTGGATGTCATCCCCACTCTGGTAGGGAGGGACAATCTTGCTCAGGTTTCTATAGTCATAAGACCTTTCCCTATCCCTAGGGAAGTTGCTGCCACCATGGGACTCTAGTCCCAACTTTCTTCTTTGTCTATGAAGCTCTAGGGACTCTCTGTCTATAGCCAACTGCTCTTTTCTGATTCTCAACTGAGCTTCCTCATACTTGAGCAGTCTCTCTTTCCTCTCATGAGAGGATTCCCTCCTATGAGAGGAAACAGAGGTCCCTACTGAGGTGTCAGAATGGTTAGACTCCTGAGAAGGAGATCTTGACCTTCTAGGCACACTCACAACTCTTCCTGGTGGGACAAAGGGGAGGTCATTCTGATCCTCCTCCTCATCTTCAGGAGGGGCTGGATTTTCCAGGGCAAGATCATTGTCATCTTCCTGGCCAGGTTCAGAGGTCAGGTCCTGGGTATTATCACCCCTGGTCCCTTCCTCATCTTCTGCCCCACCCTCTCTGCCTACCCCTTCATACCCTGGGGGTCTTCTGAGATCATCCAACAGAAGCACCTCTATGAGGCGTTGGGTGTTGGCACTTTTGCCTGTCTTCAGCTTCCTAGTACTGCACAATGCTCTCAATTCCAAGAATGGGAGGTTGTCATACTTGGATGGTAGAAGCCCATGGGCTTCTGGCAGGGACCCACTGGTTCCTGGCCTTAAAGACATCACTAGTGAGGTGTGGTGTATGCACTACCTACTCTAGTGTGGCCTACTAAACTCTCTTGAGTTATAGAAAGGGTGTGCTAAGCCCTTGATACACAACTCTAAGTTCAGTAGAACTTACTGTATTTCTAAGCTTGAATTTATATGTACCTCAAGTACCTTTAGTGCTTTTCAGTTAGTCACACACTTGAGATTATCTGGTAAAACAGGGCAAGCTTAAATCCCACCGCTGCACACCAATGTGAGAAGTTGGCCTGGTATATGCTGTCCACTAGTTATAGTGGGCACCTTGCACCAGTCCAAACGAACTTTATTGATGATAGGTTTAAAGACAACCTTTATTGAAAGCTAGCCTAGTGGTAGCTATGGAGAGCAGCCTTCAGGCTAAGTCTTGAAGGAGTGTTAAGCTGTTGTTTTACCAGTTATAATCTCGTGAATGACCAAATGAAAGGAGAACCACACCAGGTATATATATAAAATATATGTATTTATTACTAAACACTACCCAATAGTCTCTTTATGAGGCTAGAGGTCAAAGTACACAAGTTACAAGTCAAATAGCACAGTAAATTAGCACAATATACGATTAGCCCTAGGGGCGTACCAAACCATATATTAAGAAAGTGGTATAAGAACCACGACTTAGGTAGGCACAAGGCCTAGAGCCTGTAGAATCGCTGGGACCCCAAGGAACCACCCAAAGTAGTGACTCAGGAGACCCACGGGGGCTGTGTGCAGTGTGTGAACACAGCCGCGAGCTCCGTTAAAGTCTATGGGAAAGTCGCGGTTAGAGTTTTAGAGTTTAAGGACACTTAGAAATGGATTAGGACCAAACCCTCTTGGACTTAGACAGTTCTAGGGTCAACACCCACGGTAGCACCGGAGTACTCGAGTTACCTCACCCAGGGAAGCCGGGTGCATAGGTGTCGAATGGTGTTGGGTCGCGTTGTTGATTTCAATGGCAGCCTGCAAGGAAGTGCTGCTGCCGGGAAGATGCGAAGTGTCCGAAGAGATCCAAGCCTGGATCAGAGGTGAGAAGAACCTGAAAGCAGAGGGGACAGAGTCTGGGTCACTTGCCAGTGACCAGGGGCACGATAGTCGAATGCCCACCGATGTCGGGTGCTTCAGGTGAAAGAGGTGAAGCTTGACTCTTCAGCCACGAGGACCAGGAGGTGTCGACGATGACCAGGAGCTGGATTCGAGCTGTCACACAAATTATGTCGAGTGCTGCAGTGTTGGTGTCCGGATTGAACACAACAAGCCTTGGCAACAGCAACCCACACAGAAAGGAGAAAGATGCTTCTGTGCAGACCAGCAAGGTCTGAGGGACTCACCACTTGGTGGGGAGTCAGGGCACATCTGGAGCAACCAGGTGAGCCCAAAGAAAATCAGAGTTGCTTTCAGAGGGACCCACCAGTTGACAGACCAGGGATCGCAAAGGAGCCTCAAGTGGAAATGCAAGAAGTGGGCCCACGGAACACTCGTGGAGTGTAGGCTCACAATCTTCAGTGCAAATGGTGCTTGGGGCCTAGGCTACAAGTAACCCAAAGCAGGACTTCAAGAAACGTCGAGAAATTGATGCACTAGCAAATGTGCACGGTGTCCAGGGGTTCCAGTTCCACGTCACTCGTGAGGGCTGCGGGTCTCAGCTTTGCCGGGGACTTGGGTCGGCCTCTGAGAAGTCTGGAAATCCTCTTGCTGGGCTGCAAGTACTTCAGAGTCCGGCGGGAGCTTCGGAGATGCAGACCAGCAAATGCTTCATTGGTGCCTGCCAAGCAGGGGAGTCACTCCTTGACCCCAAGGGAGATTTCTTCCATCCTCTAGTCTTTAGTAGAGCGTCGAAGTTCCAGGATTCAGTTGCAGAGTTTCGTCCAGGGATATCTAAAGTCCTGTTGCCAGGGGTTCCTTACTTATACCTAAGAAAAGGGTTGGACTAACTCTGTGGACCCACCTATGGGAGGGTTTGGAAAGAGGGGTGGCTACACCCATTTCCTTTGTCCAGTTTCGTGCCAGAGCAGGGGCTGGCAGCCCCTGCAACCAGTTTGAAATGGGGTATGCATGAGGACACCAAATGTGCCCCCAGTGCAGGACTTCAAAGCACTCTTGGAGTGCACCCACCCAGCCCCAATCCACTAAGGCCTGTCTGGGAGGTGGTAACACCTCCCTGTGACAGGAAACCTATTGTCCAGGCCTCCCCTGCCGGAGTTTCGGTCAGCAGCAGGAGGCCAGACTCGTGTCTGTGGCTGCAGCATCCATTTTGTGATGCCAGGCTCTGTTTAGTTGGTACCGGGTATACCAGTGCTGTCATGTCTCTCCCTCTAGAAGGGTGGGATCATACTCCCACACCAGTTACTGGTGTGGGGATATGATTCCAAGGTGTTTGACACCAAACACGACATGTTTCCGTGCAGCCATCCCAAAGTTAGCATTTACCGCGAGGATATAATGCACTTAAGAGTATATGGTCAGGCTGCACCACAGACAACCCCGGAGAGGAGATTCTGAGGGCTGCAGAGGGGCTCTGCTCATGCAGGGGCACCCTCTCACATATAACCAAGCACCCTGCCTTCAGGATTGATAAGGCCTGCCACAGGGGTGACTGACAGGTTTCTATGTGCAGTGATAGGTGAGATATAGTGAACCTATATCTCTGTGAGGGGTGCATGCACCACCTCACTCAGGCTGCAGTAGCAGTCCTGTGGTGTCATTTTGGATGGCCTTCCAGGGGTGGCACAATACATGCTTCAGCCCCTGGGAGGCCTCTGGGGTACCTATGCCCTTGGTATATAGTATACCATATACTAGGGACTTATAAGGGCACCCCAGAATCCAATCTGAAGTGTACTTAAGGTACATGGAATCAATTTAGAGAGGAAGCAGCTAGGTTGGGGTCCTGGATAGCAGGGCCCCAGCCAGACTAAAGTCGAAAAACAGTGAGACATCAGCAAAAAGTGGGGGTAACCATAAGCGGCAGATCCTACTCTCCTACAATTTTGAAAATGCAAATTTTGGAAAGTTGGCATTTTCCTGCCTTAGCCATTTGGTTCCTGCAGCATGTCTCTGGTCACATGACTAGGTGTAGTCGGCAGTTGCGATTTTGTGTATTCCTACTAGACAGCCACCCACAATGTGAGCATAGGTGTGATTGGATGAGCCATCACTGGTAGGATGGGAGGGAGGAGTTGGACCCATCCTCTATTACACCTGAATAGTTTGTGTCCTGTCTCCACTCAAAGGGCCAAATGACACTGCATTTTCATTTCAGCCAGCTTGGAGCCATGGCAGGGAAGGTAGGGAGTTTCCTGTACTCTTAAGATACTGTCTAGAAGATCCTACCACCTTCGAGAACCAGGGCACCATGGAATACTAAGGGGACGTCAGACATCAACTCTTCAGTACACTTCTGGACCTGTGGATACACCGACCTGGAAGAAGGACTGCTGGGCTGCAGTAGGACTGTCTCTTTGCTGGACTGAAATCTGCTGAACTTCTGTCATGCTGTGCTGACCTTCTGCCTGCTGCCCTCTTGCCTGGTTGAGAAAGACTGGGCCAGCATCTTTTGAACACAGAACCCTGAGTGACTGCAAGGTCTAGTTGGCTGGCCTCCTGATCTGAAGCCTCAGGGACATACCAGGCTTCCAACAACCTTGCACCTGCCTTTGGACTCTGCCATCTGTCAGTCTACCCTACCAAGTGGTGCCACCCCAGTCCTGGACCCTTGGAAGTGGGCCTTAGGGGTTTGCCAGCCCCTGTGGATCCAACAGAACTGATGCATCTTCTCTGCTGAGCGGTGTATTCCCAAGCAGAATCGATGCATCTTTTCTGCTGGGCAGCGCATCCCCAAGCAGAAGCAATGCATCTTCTCTGCTGATCCGTGCATACCTGAGCAGAACCTACTCATCACTGCTACTGTGTCATTTGAATCGTCGCAAATACCTGCATTGCCACTGCAGTACTCGGAGCCAATGCATCACCCCATGTGTGCATCGTAACTATGACTATGGCGCGGTCCCTCACATGTCCAAGCGATGGCAGCCTCAATGGCAATGCCAGATTCTCAGATATCGCAGCCTCACAGCTCTTTGGAACCAACACATCACCCAGACTGCACACTGCATCCTCAACGGCCGACTTTGCATCACAAGCCCTCATTGACTGGATCCTTGACAACCACACTGGAACTCACACCAGAGCCTCACTGCATCTTGGACACGATTCATCGTTTTAGCTGCGTGACGCATCTTCTACATGGATTCTCGCAATGCTCCGCAACCCAGATTTTAATGTACTTTGTTCAGTGGGCCTCACTGGGTCCCTGTAGCCAGCCTGCACTCCATCCTGTTCAGCCCGATATCCACAGTTGGCGCTTTATGCTTTGTGGCTCTATTTTCACTAAAATTTTAAATATCCATAGCCCGGTTCTATTGATTGGCTTTTTGTCATTTTAGTCTTGTTTTATTTATTAAAAATGACTCTATTTTTCTAACTCTATTGTGGGCTCCTTTTGTGGTGTGTTTTCCTTGTTTTACTGTTTGAGGTGTTGCACAAATACTTTACACATTGCCCCTGAGTTAAACCTGACTGCTCTGTTCCAAGCTATTAAGGGGGTGAACACAGGTTAATTTTGGGTTGTTGTGTGTCTTACCTTGACAACGATTGTGGATACTTCTTGCCCAGAACTCACACCCCAGTCAACCAACAACCCAAATTCTTGCAAGTAGGACATGTACTTTTAAGTTTTACATGTCCTGGAAGTGAAAAGCTCTCCAATTCATTTTTCACTACTGCAAGACCTTCCTCTCCCATAGGATTAATGTACCTTATTACATTGAATAAGCTGTAACCGGGGCCACTGCAATTATGCAGTGGGGAGCACCAAGTTATATGGCAGGGTTGACTAAATGATGCAGTACGAAAAGACAAAATATGTGGCATAATGTGGCACATTTTTTATACTATTGCTTCAATATTTTGCCATTTTTACACATGGCGATACTGTTTGGGCAAATATTTCAACTCATTATTACCACTTTAACAACCAAATACAGAAAAAAGCAACCGAAAGTTGACCAGCTAGCCATTGCAATGGGCCCTCCTCTCCACATGAACCGACTTCGCCATGTTTTCAGTACCTTTTGATTCATTTGAGCTAGAAACAACATTTCCTTTTAGTTAAAATCTGCAGATTATGCATCAGATAATGTATTATGTGCAAATGCAACAAATCCATAATTACGTGAAAAAAGGCACGGTCGTAGAAGTGCATAATTCTAGTGGCCTTGGCTATAACTTCCAATTTGGAGCAGGTAGACAGTTTATGTTTGGTGTCTGGAATTGTAATGAAAAATCCTCTTTAGTGGTAAAGTTGGATTTTGAATTACAATTTTGAAAATGCCATCTTTAGAAAGTTGCCATTTTCCTACCTTAACCATTTGGAGCCTGTACCCTGCTCCTGATTCACATGACTGAGTGTAGTTGGCAGCTGGACTTTGTGCATTCCTCCCAGACAGCCACACACAATAGAGAGCTTAGGTGGACCAGTATGGGGCGGAGCTGGGCACAGTCCCACTTACACCTGAATAAGCTGTGTCCTGCCTTCACCCAAAGGATTGCATACCCCTGTAGTTAGTCTGGAGCCAGGGCAGGGGAGGGAGGAAACCTGAGCACTCCTTAGTCTTGTCTAAACTTGACTACTGTAATGGATTGTACATCAATCTGCAATCCACCCTTCTTAGGAAGTTACAGGCAGTACAAAACGCTGCCGCAAGACTGATTCTGGACATACCGAAATATCAGTCTGTCAGATCAGCATTGCGAGAACTCCACTGGCTGCCAGTTGGCCAGCGGATAAAGTTCAAGGCACTCTGCATGGCCCATAAGGCATTACACAAAGAAGGGCCGAAATTTCTAGAGGACCTCTTTAGATGGCATTCTCCAAACAGAACTCTGCGTTTGGCTAATGCACATCTGATGCCGCCGGTCAGGATTAAAAAGACGAACTGGGGGGGTAGGAGTTTTACTTTTAACACCATCAAGGAATGGAATTCCCTTCCCCTATACCTCAGAAAAATTTCCCCCCTTCTCGAATTCAGGAAACAACTGAAGACCTGGCTTTTTCAGTAGTAGTAGCACTAAGCACAGTATGTAGCACTGGAAGCGCCAAGACACCCGAGGGTATTCAGTGCGCTGTATAAATTCTATTAACATAACATAACATAACAAATGGAATTCTCTAGAATCGTCTCCCACTTCAATGAAGGCACCAGATATAAATATTGGACCTCAGACGCCAACACTTCAGATCAATTTTGGACCTGTAACCTCTTCCAGAAAGATGGACTTCCCAGCTGTGAAGTCTGCCCTGCTGACCAAGGATTGCTATTACTTCACCAGAACTCTTCTGCTGTGAGCTGCCCTGCTGAAACCAGCCTGCCAGGGTTTCCAAGGACTCCAAGATCTCCAAGGGTCAGTCAGCTGACCTTCGATTCTCAAGCCACAGGGACACAACAGGCTTCTCAGCATCATACATCTTTTATGCAGGACCCTGGATTGCCTCAACAGCTCTGCAAGATTTATCCAGCGTGAGGCATCTCAACACCGACAACTGGCCCAGCACCCTGTAGCTCCTCACAACTCTAGCGCAGGAACGCACATCACGTCGGCAGCTCCGCCAGTCCAACGCAGCACAATGCAGCTTGATGCCAACACCTGGGCCAGCTTGATGCAGTGCAGCGCATCTCAATTCAAGTCCTCGCAAGCCCATGAGCTTCAGAGCACCGACCCAGTATGACACACCCCGACCTCAGCACCGACAAATCGCTACGTAAGTCTTCAGAAGCGTAAGCGGCTTTCTTGAAGATGATGCAGGACCAAGCATCACAAGCTCCTATTGATGGACATTGACTTCGCTGCTTGATGCATTTTGGAGCAGAACCTCGCCTTGCATTTACGTCAATGGTTCCTCAATGCCGGCTAGCACAAATCAATGCAAGGACTCTGCATCGCTTCACAACCAGGATTCAAGTTATTCTTGTTCAGCGGGCCTTACTGGGGCCCTGTAGCTGGCCCATGTCTATGCTCCATCGCTGTCGACCTGGATTTGTGACTTTGTCCTAGTCTGGTACGACCAGATAACCACAGTTGACGCTTTATACTCTGTGGTGTTATTTTCACCTAAATCTTTAAACTCGCATATCTCGGGTTCTACTTATTGGATTTTTGATGTGTTGGTCTTGCTTCATTTATTACAATTCACTCTGTGTTTCTAATTTGGTGTGGGATTTTTCTTGTGTAGTGTTTTCACGTTATTACTGTTAGAAGTGTTCACAAGAAAGGAAGGTGCACTTTGATTGAAGTCAAGCAGCGAAACCGTTAGTAATCCAAAAAAGTTCTTCTTTTTATTCAAGATTGTATGGATAAAACCGGCACACAGCCAACGCGTTTCGTTCCCTAGTGCCACGGGAACTTCACCAGGGCTGAATAATGAGTTTGGTCATAAAAACGTATAAACTCAGTCTGAATCGCTCCCAAAGTTTAAGAGGCCAGGTATGAATAAGACCCAAGGTAGTTTCATAGAAAAGAAAGTACAACATCCATTGTCGGTAGAAACGGTAGCTCACATGTATAAAGATATAAGGGTGCAGATAGAACCCATTTTTGGTATCACAGCTACGTCCGCATGATGCCTATCAGCACAGTCACAACATTCAATGATCATACATGTGAGCTACCGTTTCTACCGACAATGGATGTTGTACTTTCTTTTCTATGAAACTACCTCGGGTCTTATTCATACCTGGCCTCTTAAACTGTGGGAGCGATTCAGACTGAGTTTATATGTTTTTATGACCAAACTCATTATTCAGCCCTGATGAAGTTCCCGTGGCACTAGGGAACGAAACGCGTTGGCAGTGTGCCAGTTTTATCCATACAATCTTGAATAAAAAGAAGAACTTTTTTGGATTACTAACGGTTTTGCTACTTGACTTCAATCAAAGTGCACCTTCCTTTCTTGTGGACTTTCTTATCTATTCAGCTTCTCTCAACAGCAGATGCCGGGAGTTGTTGCACTTATTAGTTGATATACGCAACTAGTGGAATAGAGGTGCTTGACCTTGGTCAGCTGTTGTGTGCTTTATTGTTTTACTGTTTGAAGTGTTGCACAAATACTTTACACATTGTCTCTAAGTTAACCCTGACTGCTCTGTGCCAAGCTACCCAACGGCTGAGCAGAGGTTAATTTGGGATTTGCTTGTGAATTCACCATTTCATGGTTTGTGGTTGCTGCTTGAGTAGGTTTTTACCCCCTCAACCAGGAACCCAATTTCTTACACTACCAAAACTCAAAACACCGGGTCCTCGGAGGAATTCTATCCACTAACGTACTAGGGCACCCCACTGGCCTCTAGCCTACTGTCAACCAACTCCCCCCATGCAACATCAGCTCCCCAGTGTATGCAACCTGCTAAGAGATTGGTACGGACAGGCAGGCAGGATCTGAGTTACAGACATACCTAAACCTGGGATGCATGAGCTGGCTGTCTGGGGAGGCACGAGCACCCTGACTGCCTCTGCGGGGATTCGGCGAGGAGCCTGCCACTATGCTCGGGCAGTTAGTTATTGTAAATAATTGTAGCTGGCACTAGCCCAGACTGGTACACACCTTTGGAAAATGGGGCAGATTAGTAGTACTCACTGATGGTGCTAACGCTCATAAAATAAAACGATGGCACAATAGCTGCGGACGTGTTAATGGACAGGCAAGGCAAATAATAGAAGACTGATGATGCAGCAGGGGAAGTCAAACTTCCTAAGTAGAGTACAAAAAGTGGTAAAAAAAGAGGGTCGTTGAGGAACAAGAGGAAAGTTCCAGGCACCTCCAGCCACAGTAGCTAGAAACAATGTATTTGACAATGTGCAGCAGTACCTTTGGGAGTTCTACAGACTTCCGACATCTCGCTGTACTTCTCTCTTCTCCATTCGCCTCAGGTAAACTGCACACTCAGGCTCCTCCTCCAGTTTTTGCTGATAGCCTTTCAGTGTCCCCGTTAGGCACACTTAACTGCCGATGCAGTGTTGTCCCACTGAACCTGCGAACGCCTGCACCTGAACATGACCACCCCCTCCTGCCCCCAGGCTTGATCCGACAAGGCAGGTGAGCTCGAGCAAAGTAGAGAGGTTTAAAGTGTACAAGGGGAGGGGTCATGAGGAGCAGGAGACCCGGTTGGACTGGAAGGAGGACAGAAGGATGCCAATTGCAAGTGCCTACTCCCCTTGTCCTCCTTGTCCTTGTTAGCCCCTCACTGCGTCCTGTTCCACAGCACGCCATTTGCAGCAGTGGCCTCCTTGTCTGAGTCTACGTTTGCAATGCAATGTTATATCTCTCTTCCCTTGGAGCTCAAGTGCAAGCCTGTAGAGGCCAACTGCCTTTGAAGGGGAGAACTGGGCTCGATACGAACCATATCAGAATATGAGTAATACGATGCAATTCAAAAGCAGGTCAATCCACCAAGGAGTGCCGAGATACTGCCTATACAACTTTCCTGCAGAAAAAGTTATGAGTTTGTGCCATTCACATCCGAGCAAAGCGCCTTCATACCACTGAAGGAACTTGAACTTCTCACAGCCAAACATGCCTCTAACGAGGAAGTTCAGGGACTGGTTCTATCTGATCTGAACTATTGATAATCCATTGTTGCTGGAATCTAGCCTCACTCAAAGACACTCTACTTGCAGCTGCAAGATTGGTCTCTGGAAGTAGAAATTCTAACCATATATCTCCCACACTGAGTTCACTGAACTGGCTCCCAACTGAGGCTAGTTGCATCTTCAAGCTTGCCTGCATCACACACAGAGTGGTCCATGAGAACACTCCAATACATGTAGAAAAAAACTCAAGATCTCTGGAATCAACAACATGTTAGCTCTACAAAGTCACAACTCCTTGAAATTCCTACACTGAAAAAATTGAAAACAATAAAGCAGTCCTTCTCGAGCAATACTGGACTCTAAAACGCCATCCATCCTGAGCTGTTATGTTATGTTATTTTAAAATTATTTGTAGAGCGCACATACATCGATTTGTTTCTTGGTGCAGTATATAGGAATAGCCTGAGTCACGGTGAGTTATTCATATGCCTGAGTGAAAAGGCAATCTGCACAATACCTTCCAACAAATTATTCAAACAGGAGCTAAAACATCTACTGTCGGACCGCCACCACCTTCTCAGAAAATCCAGAGAGATCGACTAATAGCAGGCATTCCTAAACTGTGGTCCTGTCTGCTCCCCAGACTTTGATCTGCCTCATTCTCCTGGACCACCGTGCTTATTTTTGACTTATTGATTCACTGCACTGTCTGTCACACAATTGTGAAATGCTTATTTTATCTTAGCTCTCCAACTTGTACTAAGTTACTTATCATCAAATATATTTGCACTAATCGTCTAGTGTTGGAACTCTTTTATTTATTTTTTGTTCCACACTGTTCTTAAAAACTTTTTGCTCAGCTTAATAATTTCTATGTGAAGTTTGCTTACACCTCTTATGGTTCATGCTATAAAAGCCACCACAAATTAAATAAATAAATGAATAAATAAATAATAAAATATGTCAGGCATGAGTGCACATTGAAATTAATGCGGTTCCATCAACGAGTGTTTGGCTACTACTTCTTTGTGCATGTTGTTTGACACTCTGTACAATATTGCTGTCCGACAATGGGCTTTTACAGAGCAGGCAATTAAGGGGCATATTCTCAAGAACGTGTGATAACCACCGCAAGTTTAGCTTAACGCAACTTTGCATATCGCAGTCTATCGCGGGAAAACAACGCCGTGTTAACGTAGTATTCCCAACCTGGTGGCACCATGCGATAGTCCCACGATAACGCGTCAAATGACCGCATTAAAATTAACGCGATGCCGCAAAAATGCGAAACACGAACATGAATAAAGTTGCGATGAGGCCAAACCCGATACAAAAATCAGCGATAACCAGCGACAGGCCTGCAATCCCCACGCGTCATGCGGGAAAATGCACTATAAAAGCTGAACAAGAAAAACACACCATAAACAAAATAAACTGCGTAGCAACATGGATGCACCCGGAACGAGTGCCCAGGCAAACGCGAACCCCACAAGCCCCACAGACCACCAGCAAGGAACCTCGGGGTCTGGGAAGGCCAAGGAGAAGAGGAAGAGGAAGACGGGGTACAGTCCGCATGACAACCTGATCCTCGTCACGGAGGTGACAGAGCACTAACAACAACTGTCCGTCACCTCCACCGTGTCATTGGAAACACAGACGGAAAAATGGCATTCGATCGTGAATGTAGCCGGAGTGTCGAGGAGGCCAAGATGCGCTGGCACGATGTGAAAAGCCAAACCAAGCAGAAACCCGCAGCCAACAGGAAGGCAGCAACGGCGAATGGAGGTGGGAGTCCTGCGCCACAGGAGGAGCTGGAGCAAATGGTGGCCACAGTCATCAGTGTGGAGACGGTGCAAGGAGTCGGGAGTCCGGACACTGCTCCACATGACCTGACACAACATCAACAGGGTGAGTAACGAACAGGTTCTGTGGGGACGGGCACAATGGCTCACATGCACAATGACGTGTAGCACACTGCACACCCACAATGACCTTGGGTCATGTCCCTGATCCCCGTGGCACACAGCAGCACACATATAAACATCAAGTAGGCCCCCGTCCACCATGTGCCCAAAGGGGTCCCACCCCACACATCACCAATTCCACAACACACAGATGCACCTGTGCGAAACACAGCAAAGATGCGTATGTGAGAGCCACACTGACAATGCAAGTGACATCACATGACGAGCAGCATGGCTGGAGAACAATCCCCATGACATTGTGCACGCCACGAGACTGAGGTGGCTGAGTGTGGACCACATCCGGAAAGGAGCAGGTCACATTCTGACACATCCACGTGCACAAACAACCACTGACGTCAACAATACATCTGCAGACAAACAATGCACAAGAGTACAAAAACCGACCAAGAGCACAAATGACCCAAGTCGCCAGCATCACAGCACCTTAAAAGCACAAAAGCCAAAGGCACACCGCATCCAAGGGATAAGGGGCAGCAAAATCACAGCTGCAGGTGCGACTCTCACACAATGCAGCACACACACATAGCAATGACAGCACATCCACATGGACGACAATGTGGTAAACAGTGCAACACTTACACTGCAGAACAGAGGACACAACTGGGTCCACCTGTGCGTAGAAAATGGCCAATAACATCTGACATAGCAGGAAACTGTGAGATGCAAATGTACGTGTACAACCTCACCTACGTCATGTAGTCCAAATGTCCACTGTCCCGCATCAAATAGTCCGCCCCTCCCAAACAGTCACAATGTACATTGTCATGCAGTCTGTATGTAAACTTGAACAATGCGTCAACATACATGCCACCACAATGTCAACAAGCATCTCCCCTTCACATTGCAGAGGGACAAACAACACCTCCAGCAGAGCAGACCAGACAACACTACAGTGAAGCTGAAGAGGACCTCCACACTTCCGACACCGACGCCCTACAACAGTCCATGGACATCTTAGGCAATCGACCTCCAGGAGCATGGCAGCACCGCTGCATCGAGGATACCCCACCCCCTGCACAGACAACACAGCTGGATGCACCCACCACCCCGGCTGGCTCCCAGCAGCCCACCCAAGCACACATCGCATTCCAAGGCCAGGTGTCAGACTGCCCGAAGGGGGTGGCCGAACATGTGCGGGTGGGGTACTACCTCATTGAAGCCAAAATAGATCACATACGTGGGTGTCTAAGTCTCATCAGGGACCACCTACACTCCCCAACGGAGACCCACACTGCGACAGAGACACATGCCTTTGCACATTTCCAGTACTGAACCAGACCCAGAGCCACGGGATAATCATCCACACCCCCACGCTGGACTGGCGTACGCCGGCCCAGTTCACTCATCTTACGTATTTAGTGGGGGACAACAAAGCTACATGTGCAATGTCTCACCTGCTGCCTGCGTTGACATGGCTGAGTCCTCTGTACACGGCACAATGTAATGTTGTACAGCCCGGGGCACTAATGCATACATCATGAGCACACGGACACACTCAGATAGTTTGTTGAACTGGCTACGGGCACGTGCGCTTGACACCTTTATTGGCATGGTCACATGTACAGTGACGCATGTGCTGGATGTTTGTGGGGTGAGTGTAAGCCAGCCCTCATGGAGTCGTTGGTGCTGGCAACAACTTGAACAGTGATCACAATTAAAGCGGAAACAGAAAACACTAGCATAACAGAAACAACTGTGAAGCATCATGGTGGTAGCCGGAGAAAGTACAGTGTTCACCCAACATGCAAGCAGAATGGTCCATGATTTGTGGTGCACTGAGTTAGTGGCACCTGAAGAGCTGAGCAGGGTATCAAGCTGATGATGGCACCCACGACAGGTGTGAGCAACTCTGATATTCTGGCAGTAAGACACTTCCGACTCTGGCACCTGTTGTTTGGAGTTGGTCCTGGCGGTGGTGGCGTGTGCATCCTGCGGTGATGCGACGTCCGGGCAGGTCAGGACTCGATTTGATGTGTGAGCCCAGGTGGACCGCAGTTGAGGCCGGAGGCAGCGGACAGCGCAGGGCCAAGGACACATGGCCTTGATGACCCCCAGTCCATCGACCCAGAGGCCATCCAGTATGCTATCAGACAGGGGCCATGACTTGAGCTGCACAGAGTTAGTGGCCCCGGATGCACTGCGGCTGGCACAGGCACACCGGCACAGGCACACCGGCACGGGACGGTGACTTGCGGTGCAGTGAGATAGGGCCACGCGAGGTGAGCAGGTCCTCGTCGATGTGGAAGGTGAATGTAGCGGAGGTTTGCGGGGGACAGTGGAAGGTGTCCTCCAGGGCATGATGCAGAGGGCAGAAGCCGGCCAGAAGCGGCAAATGGAGGAGTGGAATGCTACAGCCTCATTTTTGCCACAAAGTCAGTATCACCGACATGATGATGAAGATAACCCCCAGTCCATAGACTCAGTCGCCACCAAAGTTCAACCAGACAGTGTCCGTGGATGTCGGGGAACATACTTAGTGGCACCGGAGCTGAAAGTGGATGCAGTCTGCGATGAGGCCAGTACAATGATATCAAGGCTGCCATAAATGAATCATGACTGAATTCCCAATGTGTGGCCTACTCGACCACAGTGTAGGCCGAAGGCGTAGTCATCAAGGGCCCACAGACACGTGTGGTTGGGATGCCATGCACATACTTTGTGTCACCACATCGAAGGGAGTATAGTGATTTAAACTCTGCATTGATATGTGTACTCGGCCATTGTGTAATCAAGACTCAGTTCCAAATGTGTGACCTACTTGTCCGCAGTGTAGGCCCGAGGCAGCGGTGGAGTACGTCAACGAGAAAGGAGTAAAGCGGGCCTGTGTCGTGGAGGCCGTGATGGTCTGAGGAGGCTGCCAAGGTCACGGGCTTCGGGCTTGGAGCTTGCGCCGGCATGTGGTGGGCCCTCTTTGACACATGCCAGTGTCGGCAGGTGAGCAGTGAGGCCTGGCTGCGCAGGGGCGGGCATGACGGGTTCGGGGACCAGTGGCCCGGCGTGCAGCAGGCGCACAGGATCGCAGGCCACACCGCTCACGGTGACGGCGTCGGCCTCGTGGCGGGGTGGGAGGCACCGCCCTGGCAGACACGTTGGGCATTCCGGAAGAGAACCACGCCCAGAGCTACGTGCTTTTTATTCACACCCCTACGCTGGCCTGGCGTACGCCGGGCCAGCCCACTCCGCACATGCTTACAGGGGGTGACGTCACAAGCTACATTTCCGCGATCTTCTCCACTGGCTGGGGTGACATGGTTTTGTCCACTGTCCACTACACTCCAAACACCAGCAGTGCATGTAGACATGGATATGTCTGTGGTCTGCATACTGCAGTCTGTCCAGCACATCTCCAGCACACTTGGCATTGTGTACATTCTCATTTATGGGTCACTTGCCTCCTTCGCACATGCCTGGTTCCCACCTCTCCCCACATTCCGCTATTGTGTGGCTGAGGTGCCATGCCGTTGATGGCTCATTTATATGGCTAACCAAGGTTGCCACAGTAAGTTGTGCTGTCGTGTCTGGTGGGTGGGCATGTTGTTTGGCATGTTGTATGTGATTTTCTGACGTGTGCAGTGCCAGAGTTGTGAGTTGCATGATTGTGGAGTTGAGGTGTGTGGGTTGTTCATTTGGTACTTGCCAACGAGCAGTGCATTCCCATAGGTGCCATCATGGAAGCGCTGGTTGATGTTGGACTGTGGGAAGATGAAGGGATCATGCACACTGCCTGGGTAGTTGGCTACGACATTGGTGAAGAGTCCCCTGTGGTCCACTATTGCCTGCACGTTGATGGAATGCGTGTGCTTTCTGTTGCGGTAATTGTGTGCAGTGTCGGCAGGGGGCACAAGTAGGACATGTGTGCAGTCGATTGCCCCCAACACGAGCGGGATTCCAGCTATGGCATATAGTCCTTGCTTGGTCTCGAGCTGTTCCTGCACATTGTGGGGGACGTATAGGTACTGGGGTACCTAACTGATGATGGCATCCAGGACAAGTGTGAGGAACTTGGATGGGGCTGGCTGTGAGACTCCTCCGACTCTGGCGGTTGTTGGTTGGAAGGTACCAGAGGCCAACAGGTGCAGCACAGCCAGCAGCTTTGTCTGCGGAGGGATGTTTGTTGTCCGCTGTGTTGGTACCGTCAGCCTGTGGGCAATGATGTTCAGGATGCGGAGGATGGTTGTCCTTTTGAGCCTGTAGTGGGCATCGACATTGTCTGGTGTTAGGTCTGTGAGGCTGGTGCATTTTTCTCAAGGTCCGCTGTCTTTGTCTGCGCTGCCTCTGTGGTGGTCCGGGGGGGTCAGGGGGGCCCGGGGGGGGTGGCGGTCCTGGGGGTGGTGGCGGTGGGTGTTGTTGCCCTCTTGGGGCTCCGGGATGCATGGTGGGTGGCTCCATGGCATCTGTTGTTCTTCATGTGTGGCTCTGGGCTGGGCTCTCTTTGATGGTGCAGGTTGTCATCCGACTTTACACCAGGTCAGAGCAGGTGTTAATTTCCTGCTGCTAACGCGCCTTATCGCCTGTTTTGTGGTCTTATCGCCGATGTGGCTGGTCATTGAGAATGTTGAGGTGTGGTGTTGTCGCAGATTTTTGCTCGGGAACGCCTACTCTGCATCTCATTAGCGATAGTTGCCGGGGTCATCTGTGGTAATGTTTTTTGTGGATGCTTTCGCAAGTAAACTGGTGGTATCGGCTGTTAGCACCAGCTTGTGAATGGGGCGAAAAATTTATCGTGACTTTGGCTGCGATAAAGTGCCAATAATTCGACGATAGCTCCTTGAGAATATGCCCCTAAGAGTTATGAGTGTCTCACTGCGATACAGTAACTGTTTATATCCATGCCATTAAGTACATGTGGCCTAGTGAACCTGGGATCTAGTCTTCAGACTCTTTCTTTCTCCACATTCAGACTCCCAGTATATAGAGACCTCTCAGTCCTCTCTCTGCTCTTCCCTTCCTACCAACATCAGTATTTCTGGTTGGGTTCCTTGAAGCTCTGTGGTTTGTGTCTAAGCATGTCACCACACTGTGACAGGGCATACTCACCTCTCCAGCAGGCCTGGCACCAGACAGTCTAGGGCACGCCTCCCCATCTTCTGTGTAGGACACACGCCCATTTTCTGCGCTCACTTTCTTGTGCACGGGCCAGATGAGGTAAATGCAAATGTTTCTATATAGTTGCTGAATAAGAAAGGAACTCTTTTCTGCGTTTATCTCTTCCAGCAGCGTCGACCGGAGTAATCGCCCCATAAATATACACTTCAGCTGCAGCCTTTGAGATGAGTCTCGCTTGAATCACAGTTACTTGCTTCCCCATTTGCAGATGAGACCACCTTTTAAATGTTATTTCTTACCTAATGGGTTTTTGAAGAGAGTGTTCATGTCAGTACAGTCTACTTAGTGGATAGCAGTTTACTTTGCTCATCATAGTAAAAGGTTTTATCTGTTGAATCATTGGCAGGTGACTTGTTGTGGATTGTAGAACAAAAATGACATTTATTCAGTTCCAGTATGAGATTTTCTATTTGTGTTTTAGTTTTGCAAAAACCAACTATGAGCCACTAGAATGCAATCCATTTTTTATATTTACCTGCCATGAGTTATTGTGGTGTGATTATGTCACCATGTCAGGGGATGCCCTTTTTCCACTCTTTCTGCAGAAACTAGCTCTTTGTATTTGGAACTCACGTTTAGCCCAAATGTGCATTCCTGTTGTCAGTAGGGGGTGAACACTGTGCTGTCGGAAATTATTCATGAATAATGTTCCACCCATCCTCTGGATGTTTACCTGGTCCTGTTTATTTTGCCTTCATCCCCATGTTGTAACCCTCTGTTAAATTTAGTCTATATGTTAGGAGGGATCATCCAAGTGCAGATGATTGTGATTTTGTATTACCAAATACCATTAAATTTATTTTATTTATGCCAGAGATGGTACCAGGTCACTCAATTTGTGCCATCACCAATTCTAGGTCCAAATTCCACAAGGTGTCACTGTGTGGCATAACTAATGCAATTAAAAGGCCATCTTCCCATCCTTCATCCTGCATATTGGTGCTGGTGTTATGCAGTATTGTAAATCCGGTGTTCTGAATGAAACATCAGTGTAATCGTTATTTGAGCTTTGTGTTGTAAGTCAAAAGTAAATATCTGTTACAGTATTTCTGTTTTGTCTTTTAGCTGGTTGTCAAAAATGTTTGTAATTTACATATTGATTGGCTAACTCCTCATTGTGAAAGGGCAGTGATGAAGAAGTTTCAGGCTTCTTTTTAACTACTTTCGGGGATATTCTCAACAAATGGCGAAAACTATTGCTAACCTCAGTTAGCGTGAGTTTTATTATCGCCGTGTACCGCTGGAAATTATTGCCGTGTTAATAATAATAATAATACAGACACTTGTAAAGCGCGACAGCTACCTCAAACAGAGGTGTCCCGGCGCTAAGCGGAAAGTAATACAGCATTGGACTGCTCAGGGCCAAGTCATGGGTCCTCAGTCTTCCTTAAAAAGCCAGGTCTTCACCATTTTCCTGAAAAGGGGCTCAGTATCGATAGTGCGGAGATTGTTCGGCAGGGAGTTCCACAGTTTTGCAGCCCCGAGCGTAAAAGATCTGCCACCCATACGTGCCTTTTTAAAACGGGGATACACAGTAGATTTTGGGAATTGGACCTCAAGGTTCTGGATTGTTGGTAACCACGTAGTCTGTGTTTCAAGTAGATGGGGCAGTTACCATGCATAGCACGGAACGCCAGCGTCAAGGCCTTGAATTTGATTCTTTTCCTCACTGGAAGCCAGTGTAATGCTTTTAAATGCGGAGAGATATGCTCGCGAAACGGCACTCGCCTAATTAGTCTCGCAGCCGCATTTTGCACTATCTGCAGGCATTTAATCAGGTACTCTGGCTGACCCAGATAGAGGCCATTTGCATAGTCTAGCCTGGAAGTTACTACAGCATGTACTATGTTTTTCCGACACTCCTCTGGAAGCAGATACAAAACTTTCTTCAGATTCCTCAGTTGACAGAAACAGGTGGCCGTCACCTGACATATCTGTATTCACAACACGCCGCTAACAGGCGATAGTTTCCCCTACTGGGTGAAATGTCCGCCGACAAGATTAGCGGCACGGTGATAAAAATCGTCACGCTAACGTGAACAAAGTGGCGATGGGCCAATTAGTGCCCAGGAACGGCACGCTAATTAGCGTCAGCGCACCTTTTTTCACGTTAGGCGGGAAAAATCACTATAAAACGCCCGCTATGCAGCCCAAACACACAAAAAAAAAAAGAAACATTTGAGACGAAGCATGGAGGAAGCTGGACCCAGCACAGAGGCCAACAACAACCCCACAAACACCCAGGAGGACCAGCCAGAGACCCAGGGGAAGGGCAAGCAGAAGAGTAAGAGGAAGACGCGGTTCAGTCAGCAGGAAAACCAAGTCCTGATTGCGGAGGTGACAGAACACCAACAACAACTTTTTGTCACCTCCAATGTGTCATTGGCAACCAAAAATGCAATATGGCAGTCCATCGTGGCCAAGGTGAATGCTGTCGGAGAGGTGAGGAGGACAGTGGACGACTGCAAGAAGCCCTGGCATGATGTCAAGCGCAAGACCAAGCTGAAACTTGCAGCCAACCTGAAAGCAGCAATGCAGACTGGAGGTGGGAGTCCAGTGCCACAGGAGGAGCTGGATGCGTTGGAGGAACAGGAGATGGTGGTTGGAGTTCCGGGACAGGAAACTGCTCAACACGACCAGACACAACAGCAACCGGGTGAGTACCAACTAGGGACTGGGGGGACGGGGGAGATGGGCCCAATGCACTCATGCACAATTAAATATATCGCAGTGCACACCCACAATGACTGCAGATCATGCCCCGGATACCCTTGGCCCTGATGGCATAGACACCTATCACCCTACCCAACCAATACATTGCAAGACACATATTGGATGGCTCACAGACCTGGAAATGTTCACAGAAAAGTCAAACAAATATAGTCCAAGTATCATCTCAGACCACAAAATAAGGGCTACGTGAAAGAGCAAAGGCCCACATTGATTGGAGATGCGGCAGGCTGTCAAAATGGCCCCCTTGCCTCAACACCACGCATATGCATGTGCCCGTATGTCGGAGTTGTGTGCAAGAATGTGCATGTGCATCAAGGGGGACACAACTGCACATACACAATCTTGCACACAACGCAGCCACACGTGCACAATGCTGCATGTCTGCTGACATTGGTGGTGGCATGCCCACTCATGCACATGATCAGTCACACACGCAAAGCATCCTCATGTTTAGTATCAGAGAGACGCATCCCTGTGCAGACGATTTGTATATGTGTGCTGTTGAGGAAAGGGGGCCATGTAGACATCCTGCCACATCTCCAGTAAATGTGTCCGCCTGCTTGTCCATGAGATGCAGTCCTGTGTACACAGTGACGGCTTGCAGTGAGAGTGCTGCAGGGCAGTGGTGCGGGCGGTGGTGCAGGCTGGGGAGGGGCAGGATTGGGGTAGTGGAGTTGGACACACGATGGGCTGGAGTTAGGTAAGTAAATAAATAATCCTAACTATTTACCTTGCGCTTGCTGCATCGCAAACTCGGCGATGCATCAGAGTGCAAGGTAAATAGTTCAAATCATTTATTTACTCACCTAACTCCAGCCCGTCGTGTGTCCAACTCCACTAACCCCCATCGTGCCCCTCCCCCACCCCGCACCACCGCCCCGCATCACCAACACCTTGTGTTAGAGGTCCAGCAGGAGATGGCTCATCAGGTGCGGGTGGGGTTTGACAGCCTGGCGGCCAAAGTTGATTCCGTTTGTGGGTGTCTGAGTTCCATCCGGGACCACCTACAAAACATCACGGACACCCACAGTACGCTCAATGCTCTCCAACACTCCATGGCTGACATCGCTGGAGTCATGACTCAGAGACAGGAACAACTGTCCAGTCAGAGTGGCTCCAGCGATGGCAGCCAGGAGTTGGGCCGCATGCGGAGGATAATGGAGAACATGGAGCGGCTGCAGGCGGAACAAATGGCTGCCACAGCTGCACACCAGCGAGATGTAGCTGGAATCTTCCATGCCCTGCAGATCATCATCACTGCATTGCTGCAGCAAGGTCTGGCGCAGATGAATGCTGCTGCTTCTGCTTCTACATCCACATATCTGCCCCCTGATGTGTCAGTGCCTCACGGTGCTGCAGCCAATCTACCACCACCCACATGTAAGGCACATGACACATCAGAGGACGAAGATGTGGATGATTCTGCCTTATTGCAAAGAAGGAAGCGGTAGCATTCATCTATGCCAAATGGCCAGTTTCTACTTGGTTCTGGGCTCAGCATCATGCCCCGGAATATCACCTTCCACTGTCCCCTGATACACTCTGTGACACTCACCTTGGACCTCGACATGGACTGCCATATTTTGTCTGGTTACCAATGACACAGCAATCAGACTGCTGACTGAACTCTTCCTCATCCTTTGGACTTGTCAACCATAAAGGACTCTGTCTGGCCCTCCACTGGGCATCAATGTAATGTGGGGATTGCATGGCCAAGTACTGGTCCAGTCTCCAACTATGTCAACGGACATCTGAATAAATATTTTGAAGTCACACAGATGTCTGTTGTCCATGACCAATTCAGTATAGCTGTCTGTTGAAATGTAGGAGCAGTGAATCCACCAAAAGGTACACCCAGGGAAATAATACAAATGTACATGTTTTACTGTGATCCAGATAGGCAGTGAGATGACCGGGTATGTGTGAACCAGCTGTGCCCCCATTGCTCCAAGACAACAATCTAGCAATATCCCAACTTAGCCCCACATCCATGAAGGAAATAGGAATGTGTGTAAAAAAGTCAAAGTCAGTTGCAGGCCACAAGTAGTGACCCCCCTTTACAATTTCAAATAGATTATCTCCTGGCATATCTACCCACACTCTACAGGGTGGACGAAGCCTGTTGTGATGGTGCACATTGCATTTCACATCCCACGATGGTGCACACCATATACACATTGATGAAGATATGTAAGGGCACATGTCTACCAGCCACAAATTGAACCACAAGGTCTGCCTCAGTGAAGTAGAGTTGGCAATAGGGACTCACCCCAAAGTGTAAGGCGTCAGTCAGCCCCTTACTGTGGACGAACAATGCTTACTGACTTTGGAACCATCACATGCTGTGACCACTGTGAGCGGCTAAGGCAATGTGACAAGGGATGCGTGGTGCACTGCACTGAGCATATAGTCTTGCACAGTGCCACCATTTTAAGGGTGGCATCACTATGAGCCAATGCCAAAATGTGACAGCTGGGAGAAGTGGCCATGACACTGGCACTACAGGGAGCAATGGAATATTCCACCTCTTGTGTGCAGCACAACTGTGTGCATGCACAAAAACATGAAAGGTGACCAAATCATGACTTTCAAACCTTTGTGATTCACAGAAGGCATTTAGGAGTAGTGAAGTTGGTACATCTAACTGTACAACTCCGAAATGCCAGTTGTGAATAGCGTAAAACGTAAACTCATGACTTACTCTCAGATGACTTATGTGAATCAGGCCCACTGTTCTGCCATATGCACTTCACAATTGACCCACATGAAGACTTCGTAGCAGACGAGTAATTGGAATCACTTTACAGGAGAAATCCTGAATGAATCTCCTTTAGAAATTTGCGAATCCAATAAATCGTTGTATCTCCTTTACTGTAGTTGGAGAAGGCCAACCCAGGACTGCCTTTATTTTGAGAGTATCCATGGTGATTCCTTCAGGAGACAGCACAAACCCAAGGAAATCCACTGATCGTGCGTGGAATGCACATTTTTCAAGCTTGACATATAATTTATGTTCACGCAGCTTCTCTAAGATTCCCTTGACATGTTCTTGATGTTCTTCTTCTGACGCTGAGTAGATTAAAATGTCGTCAATATAGACGATGGCGCACTTGTCAATATATTGACTCAGAACATCGTTGATGAAGAATTGAAAGGCTGCTGGCGCATTACAGAGCCCGTAGGGCATCACCTGATACTCATATAGGCCAAACTTGGTCCTAAACGCGGTCTTCCATTCGTCACCCTCTCTGATCCGGACAAGATGATACGCTCCTCGCAGATCTAATTTCGTATAGATCTGGGCTCCTTTAACCTGGTCCAGAAGCACTGAAATCAAAGGCAAGGAATATCTGTTCTTAACTGTGATCCGGTTCAGGGCGCGGTAATCAATGCAGGTTCTTAGATCGCCTTCTTCCTTCTTTGGTACAAAAAATAACGGCGAAGAAACCGGGGACTGCGAAGGCCTGATAAACCCGTTCCTCAAATAGGTCTGAATATACTCCTTCAAGAATTTATCTTCCTTCTCCGTCAGGGCGTAGATTCTGCAGCATGGAAGATTCACCCCTGGTTCCAGCTCAATTTTACAGTCATAGGATCGATGCGGAGGGAGCTTCTCAGCATCAACCTCACTAAACACATCCTTATAATCTTGATACATTTCAGGAATCTCTTCAGTATGGATGACACACACTGAAACCCCGCTCTCACATAGACTGGCGGCCAGACTGGACTCCTTAACTTGATTCTCTCCATGAAAACATACCTCTTTACAGTAATCTGAATTCATCCTAATGGATTGCTTCTCGCAATCAATTTGAGGATTATGCTCTGTTAACCAGGGAAGACCTAAGATTAGTTGGAATTGCGGTGCGTCTATTAGATTACTGCAAGAACTCCCGGTGCCCATCTGGAAGGATGAGTTCCACCTTTTCTGTATGGCTAACAATGGGACCAGAAGAAAGGTTTGTTCCATCCACTGCTCTCACAGCTTCACTTCTGCCTTTCCGAATGGCCTGTAAACCAATCTTCGAAGTGAACTTCAGATCGCAAAAATTCCGGTCGCTCCAGAATCAATCATTACCGGAATGTCAGATTGGAAAAATGTTCTAAATTTTAAAATGACCGGTAGGGTCAAATGTGAAGCCCCTGATTGCAAGGTGTTGGCTAATTGATGTGCTTCAGGGGTTGTGTCTTCTCTAGCATCCACCGGTCCAACCCCGTCTACTGGTGGTGCTGCAAGTTTCCTTCAACGAAACTTTTGGTTTCTTGGGACAAACCTTGACGAAATGGCCACTGGTTCCACAATACATACAGAGATTATTCAATCTTCTCTTTTCCTTCTCTTCTTTGGTAAGAGGACCCCGCACAGCTCCAATTTGCATAGGTTCTACAGTTTGAGAGTTTTCTGCTGCCTTGGCGCCTTCAGGTCTCATCCGGTCAAAACGGGGCACACTAGAGCGAAATTCTCTTCTTTTTTCGCCTCTTATCTCCGTTTGCCTGTATCCAATTTTAGGACCAAATCGATAAGGGCGGAGACTTCTGTTGGCCAGTTGGGAATTTGGGAAAGAGCGTCCTTGAGTTCGTCCTTCAAACCCCGGTAAAACAACGCTGCTCTTTTATTTTCTGGCAAGTCAGTCTCCACTAAGAGCTTGTTAAATTGAGCCAGGTACGCCACTAATTCTTTGTTTCCTTGTCTTAATTCGAGTAGTTCGTTGTCTGTAGCCTGCGCTACCTTTCTTCGATCAAAAATTCTTAAGAACTCTTTCTTAAACTCTTCAAAATCATATAGGATAGCTGAGTCCTTAGAAACCAACGGTAAAGACCAAGCAGCTGCGTCACCACTTAAATATGACAGGATGAAAGCTACCCGGGACTGTGCATCAGGGAAAATGGCGGGCCAGCTCATAAAGTGGAGGGAGCATTGAGTAAGGAAAATTTGGGCCTTTTGAGGGTCTCCGCTAAAACGTTCTGGGGGGGCCAGTGGAATAACAGGAGACAGTGAGTGTACGACCTGTGTGGTGGTTCTAGAGTGAGAAATTGGAGTGGAACTAGAAGCCTGCGAATCCTGGGACAAGGCTGCAAAACTAGTACCAGAGAAGTATCCATCCATCTTACTCGCTAAATCAGTAGTTTCTCTCCTAGATGCCAAAAATTCTTGTCTTAAACTTCTATTTTCCTCCCTGACGGCTAACAACTCCTTTTGTATGGCTTCCAAGACTCCACCTAAATTCTTCAGGTCAAACCCGTCGGCCATTCTGCTCAGGTGAGTAAAAAGTTGTGGGCACTTCACTCTGTCAGAAGAGTCTTACTAGAAGTTTTCCCAGATACTTCACGGGAGCAGAATGGTGCAAGATCCCAATGCCCCTTCGAGTTTCCCTCCACACTCCCGAGGTTTCTTCCGGTAGTATGAAAGAATTCCAGGGGGGAAAGCGGAATGGGACAGAGAAGAGACTGCCTTGTCTTCTGGTATCTGGTGCCTGTGGTCAACTGCTACTTCTGTATTCTTGCTACGCAGTTTTCAGCAGTTAAGATACTGTAACACAAATTAACACATTACTACAATCTAGACTACTTAACAATTCACCTTGTATATTTATTGAATTCCTTTAAGCAACATACCCTTAATTGACTTGGCAATTGCTTCTCTCCTTGTTAAGTGCAGAAGAAAGATATGCTTCACTATGGTATGAATTTGGTGCTGCTATATCCTGTAGAGATATAAACAATGTTTTACAAATTCTACGTTTAGCTAACACTCTCTTTTAATATTCCTAGTGCTGTTAACTGTATTAATAACCTTTTATCTTCTTCGCAGGGAAGTCAGAAGCTGACAGGAACAGACTGGAACTACTTTACTCAGGTATGTCTTTTGAGGCAAGTAACTATTCTTGAATTACTCTAACAATTCGTTTTTAGAAACATTCAATGGATTCTTTATTAAACTGAGGAGTTACACTAGCGCTGACGTTGAGAAAATATTTCAAGCTTAACAATTAAGCGGTACTTGCGTGACTGCCAGAGTTCTGCTGCACAGAAGGAATGACTGGAATGCGACTGGTAAAAACAGAGCTGTCACGAAGTCTCTGAACTGAAGTCTTTTCTTTCAAACAGGAACTAAACACCCGACACGTAATTCGGAACTGAATTCTGCCGTTGGAATTCGTGTAAACGCCTAAACTGCACTGACTCTAACACGGACGTTAACTCAAGCACTGTTAACTCGTAACGGTCTTGAGTGAAGTGCGCACAGCTGAGGGAGAGCGCGAGCCTCAGCTGTGCTTAGGATCACGCGCTCACTGCAGGTAGGCTGTAGCGCTAACCATAGCGCTGGCAGCCATCTTGAGGAAACGTGCCTTTACTAATTCTGTCCAGGACTGGCCATCACGATTCCTAAGGGAATTTGGGACTTTGGTGCCAGCTGTTCTTCTCAAACCAGTTATAGCCCCCAAGCATTGGCCTTTCTTAGATTGTGAAAGACACACAATTGATGGACGGAATGCAGAACAAATCAAAACATTCACCCCCAGTCAAGAGATCTGGGTTAAATCCATCATTCTTTTGCTCACCATGCCACCCCAGTTTAGACCTGGCCATATGCAAATCAGTCTTGACCCTGTCCCTCATGGGAACAGTCCAGCCCGAACTGCCAAGCCAGGTCCTCCCTGGACCGGAAACAAGCATCATAGGACCGGTTTCGGGGTTTCACCCCTCTTCAGCCAGGATAGCTTGATTCCAGTGGCACAGTGAGCCCAGGACCCACGTCTGGGCATACCTGGCGCACTTAGGGCGAGGAAGCAAAAGACACACAATTGATGGACGGAATGCAGAACAAATCAAAACATTCACCCCCAGTCAAGAGATCTAGGTTAAATCCATCATTCTTTTGCTCACCATGCCACCCTAGTTTAGACCTGGCCATATGCAATTCAGTCTTGACCCTGTGCCTCATGGGAACAGTCCAGCCCGAACTGCCAAGCCAGGTCCTCCCTGGACCGGAAACAAGCATCCTAGGACCGGTTTTGGGGTTTCACCCCTCTTCAGCCAGGATAGCTTGATTCCAGTGGCACAGTGAGCCCAGGACCCACGTCTGGGCATACCTGGCGCACTTAGGGCGAGAAAGCAAAAGACACACTATTGTGTACCTAGGTTCCTGACACCTGTCTGTACATGTCCGCATGCCTGACACCTACACCAGCAGGGTCTCTGGCTCTCCTAACGTCTAGCGCTACCACTCATCCGCTCTCCTTGCAGTCAACGCCAGGAGAATGTTTAGATGCCAATGGGCCACACCAGACACGGCTCACATTCTGTTAAGCTGCTGCCGCTGCCACTAGACCTTCCCCACCGCCCAACACCTGCAGTTTCCAATCCAGACCTGCCACAAAGCAACAGTCAGTGGCACCCTCACCTGCAGGGCCCACAGAGGGTGGGGACGCTTTGCAATCACCATCAACATCATCACACGCCACATCATCTACTCCATGGACTACGTATTCATCCATGAGCGGAGCCTCCACCTCACATTCCACAGGAACTCCAAGTCCATTTCCCTCTGGCAGATGCTTGCTGACATCGAACTGAGCCAACTCTTCTCAACACTGAGCCACAAGGCAGGGCACGCCTTTGACCCCATCTTCACATGTGGAAACTGCGTCCACTTCATCGACACCACTCAACGCCCATGGTGTGACCAGTACAGCGTACACTTCCTCGTCGTGAAACCCCATGACACCCAAACCCACAGCCAGCGCCACACAGAGCTACTGGAGCTGAGTCACCGAGGTTCTGGTACACTCCACCATCAACAGCAACACCCACACCGCTGCAGGCAACGCCAACAGCACTGGTCGGAATTACCACACATGTATCTCCAAATGCGCATAGACACTTGGCCCAATATGCTACTCCTACATACAGCGTGCAATGAATGCCACCTTGGTCACCAATAACATCCAAGATGACAGATGCATCTGCAGAGCACCTGGAGTAGAACTGGAGCTACATGGAGGGAACCATTGGTCATCACCACCTACAAAGACACCTAGCTCATACTCTCCCTCAACAAGGCACAAACACACACCAGACTGGGGTTCCAGGGAGGATTGCAGCAAGTTGCAACATGGATGTTCAACAGCTTGGGTTTGCTCTACAAAGGGGAGACATTAGTCCTCATCCTCGTGACCACCCCATCAGCATGTGGCAACACCTGGTGGGCCACTGCCTTCGGCAGCCCCCACACGACAACTCAAGTGACCTAGGCATCGTACTCGACTCCTCCCTCTCCATGTACAAACAGGTCTACACAGTGGCCTGCAGCTGCTTCGACAGCCTCTGCATCCTCCATGCTACCTTCACATGATTCCCACCCCCATCAGGTAGGACAGTCACCAACGCAGTCATTGCCATCAGACTGGACAACGGAAACGCACTATATGCCCACATGGACATGTCTGTGCTCTGCACACTCAAGACTGTCCAGCACACCACCGCCACACTCTGCCTTGTGTACATTCTTTCTTCGTAGGTCGAGTACCTCCATCGCACATACTTGATCCCCACCTCTCCCCACATTTGCAAATGTGTGACAGAGGGGCTATGCCTTTGGGGATGGGTTGTCTACATGGCTGGCCACAGTTACCACAGTTACTTGTGTTGTGGTGTCTGATAGGTGGGCATGTTGCATGTGAGTTTGGAACGTGTACATTCTCACAGTTGTGAGTTCCATGATTGTGGAGTTGAGGTGTGGTGTGTTCAGTTGGTACTTACCAACGAGCAGTGCATTTCCATATGTGTCATCCTGAAAGCGCTGGTTGATGATGGACTGGCGGTAGATGTAGGAATCATGCACACTGCCTGGGAACTTGGCTACGACATTGCTGAACAGGCCCCGGTGGTTCACTATTGCCTGCACATTGATGGAATGTGTGTGCTTTCTGTTGCGGTATATGTGTGCAGTGTCGGCAGGAGGCACAAGTAGGACATGTGTGCAGTCAATTGCCCCCAACACATGCGGGAAGCCAGCTATGGCGTAGAACCCTTGCTTGGTCTCCAGCTGTTCCTGCGCAGTGTTGGGGAAGTGAAGGTGCTGGGGTATCAGGCTGATGATGGCATCCAAGACAGTTGTGAGGAACTTTGATAGGGTTGGCTATGAGACTCCTCTGACTCGGGCAGTTTTTGATTGGAAGGTGCCAGAGGCCAACATGTGCAGCACAACGAGCAGCTTTGTTTGCAGAGGGATGTTGGTTATCCGCTGTGTTGGTGCCGTCAGCCCGTGGGCTATCTGGTTCAGGATGCGGAGGATGGATGTCCTTTTGAGCCTGTAGTGGGCAATGACATCCTCTGGCGTTAGGTCTGTGAGGCTGAGGCGTGGGCGATGGACCCACTGTCTTATTTGGCGCAGCCTCTGTGGTGGTCCTGGGGGAGGTGGCAGTGGCGGTGGTTGCTGTGGCCTTCTTGGTGCTCCAAGCTGCATGATTAGTACCTCCATGGCATCAGTGGGTCTTCAGATGTGGCTCTGGGCTAGTCTCCCTTATGTACTGCTATTTATCACCATGTTTTAGACCTCCTTTTTTATGGTCTTAAGTTCAAGCAGCTAACGGGCCTTAGCGTGTGTTTTTTTATTGCATCGCCGGTCCGGGCGATCGTTGAGAATATCACGAAGTGGGGTTAGTGTGCGTTTTAACACGGGAACGCCTACATTGCATATGATTAGCATTAGTTGTCGCTAACATCGTTGGCGATGTTATTAGCGGCCGCTATCGCCAGTAAGCTGGCGCTAACGGCTGTTAGCGACAGCTTGTGAATACGGCGATAAAAATATCGCCGCTTTAGCAGCAGAAAAGTGCCGCTGGCACGGCGATATCGCCTTGAGAATATGCCCCTTTGTGTGTTGACTTTCCCAGACCACGTATTGATAAGTTAACATGTGCTATATTCAGATGCTAACAGGATTAAAGTGATGAGGTTTCTGGGTTAGAAATAATTTCAGAGGTCCATTATCAATGTCTTTTTTTGGGTTCAAATTGTTTTATATTAAACTTAGTATACAAGTGCAAGGGATACAAGATATGTAGAAAATGTTGCGTACAGAGAATGTTTGCAAGCACTATCCAGAACATAGGGATTGGTTGGCATAGAAGAGACAGATCGGGTATAATAAATTACACTAGTAGGTTACCAATGATTTCATTGTTTGGATCCTTAAAGACTAAAAATAAGGGTACAAATAAAAAATTATCTAACACAGAGAGAAAAAACGAGGGGTAAAAGGGCTCTGCACACAGTCAATGGCCGCAGGAGACTTCTTATCGATGATAAGGTTATAGAGAGTTTTAGAAGAAGTGTTTGATATATAAACATACACATAAGGGTGTAAGTGAGACAGAACAGAAAGACACCTAGGAGGAAGGACAGGTAGTAATCTCAATCCGGATCTGGCAAAGACATTGGTGTGACTGAGTGAGGACTTGGTTTAGTGCTCACATGTATGAGGGGTTGATTCCCAAGGCACAGAGCCTTCAAGAAGACTTTGTTATTTTGTAGGTATTTTTCAAGCGTCCTTAAAAAAATCACAGATGAGGAACGTGAGTGAAGTTTCTGTAAGTAAATATTATCAGCACTTCTGATGAAGTATAGTCAGGCCCACCAAGTGTGGTATGAGATGTTCTGTGAGCTTTTACATTCTGAAACAATGAGTTTTGTACCAATACCAACATAAGATCAATGACTTGGAGGTCTGTGACATTCAAAAATGGTATATCTAGGAAGGCATAGATAGCTCTGAGAGCAGTGATGGCGTCTCTAGAAAATGTGGTCTTAAAGATTGCTTGTAACAGTGATTGAATTTGAAGCCATAAGGGAAGAACATAGCAACAGGTATAGAACATGGGTATTTGGTCCCCAGGAACAGATTTGCAATTCCAACATATGTCGCAGTCAAGGAGAACCAATGTGCGTAGTTTCACAGGGGTCCCATATGCATTGTGTAAAATCCAAAGTCGCATTCGATAAAGGGCTGGAGTAATTTTCTTTTTTAAGATAAAGGTCCAAATTTTCTGCCAAACTGAAGGTACCATATCTTTTCCTGAAGTGCACGTGCTATGGAAATTCCACTTATCGATCTCTTTTCGAGTTAGTTGTGGTTTAGGAGACAGCAGAAGACATATATTCTTGATGCTACATGATGCAATTTCACAAATGTATTTAATAGGGCCAGGATATCTGGAAAATAAATATATCCTAATTTCCTTACAGCAACTTTCAGTTTAAGGAAATAGTAAAAGTCTGAGTTGGAGAGGTCATGTTTACTTTGCAATTCAGGAAAAGAGATAGGGTTTTCTTGGGAACCTAGATCTTTAATTAATTTGATACCCTTATTAGCCCTTTATTTCCCAAAACACAGAGGATCCATCAATCTTGGTGTGTCTATTCAGCCAAAGAGTGGAATACTTCAATTTGGGTAATTTTAAAAGCATCTAGCATGCGAGTTATATCCAGAGTGTGATGCAAGATCGCATGTGGATGTTCCAAGTCAGTATATTAAGTGTTAGAGACTGTGACTAATCTGCTCAAGGCAAATAGTGAAGGCAGAGCTGTTTCAATGTGTAACCAGGAGAGGTGAGTCAAAGCTAGGTGGCGAGAACCAAAGTGCACTTTATCTGCCTATAAATGCTCATTTGCGTTTTTGGAAGTCGGGAAATATAACACCCCCATCCGCTTAATCTACTCTGAGTTTTTTTAGGGATATATTTGCTTTTTTATTGTTCCAGAGGAAATCTGACAACAGATGGTGTATTGACTTAAAGAAGGCATTAGAAAATATGAGGGGGGCATGCTTGTTGGAAGGTTAATGAAAGGTGTTACCACCATCTTGATAGTCTCTAACCTGCCCCATCATGTAATACATTTTAAAGACCATTGTAGGAGTACCTCTTATGTTTTTGTTAGGGTTTTTTCTTTGTTTAGTTTGATTGTATCATAAAATCCCTTCCCGAACCAGGTTCCTGAGTATTTCATGTATTTACTTTGCCTTTCTAAACCCATGGTTTCAATGATTGTGGGGAGGCAATGAAGGTTGACTGGAAAAACTTCTGTTTTATCTTTATTAAGCGAGTATCCCGAGACCTTGGCATATTGAATTACAGTTTCTAGTACATGAGGAAGAGAGGTATTAATTCCCTTCAAGAAAATAAGGATGCCGTCGGCATCTGCCACAAGCCTTTTGCTTCCCTGATATAAACGGAATTCCAGTGATATTAGTATTCGTTTTCACTCTTAGGGCTTTAAGAGGGGTTTGATAGCCTGTTGAAATAGAAGTAGAGAAAGGGGACAATCCTGTCTTGTGCCTTGATATAGTTTGATGGGTTGTGAGGTGGAGCTATTTATTTTGGCTGTAGCTTGGGGGTTAGAATAAAGAGCCAGATAATGTGAATGAAATCACCCCCCAGATAAAATTTGACAATAATAGCTCTGAGAAAGGTCCAGGAGACTCTACCAAAAACCTTTTCTGTGTGCAAGGCCATGGCTGCAGTAGGAAAGTGAAGTAACTTGGCCTTATCCAAAACATGACAGAAAGTTCTAATAGTGTCACAGCCCAATCTTCCTTTCAGGAAGTCTGTCTGTGGAGGATGGATTAATAAGCGGACAACTTTTTCAAACCTATTTGCAAGTATCTTGGAATACATTTCACAGTCAATGACTATTTGAGAAATTGGGTGGTAGTTTTTGTTTTCCAGTAGATCCTTACCTTTTTTGGGTATTACAACCATTGTCACTGTAGTAACAGAGCCTTGGATGCTGCCCTATTTAGCAAAGTGTGTGAAAAGTTTATGTAGTGGTAAGAGGAGAGATGAGGAGTAGGTCTTATAAAATATACTTGTGATGCCATCTGGTCCCAGTGCCTTTTCTATTTTTAGTCCCCTAATATCAGTTCATATTTGGGTTTGTGTTATGGGGCTGTTGAGAGTATCCTTAGCAACTTTATTTAGCTTTGAGAATGATAGTCTATTAGGGAAGTTCTTACATGAGTTAATATCAGTAGAGCTACCGGGATGATGTAATTTCTAATACATGGGCAATATGTACGATGAAGTGGCGGAGCGTGTCGTTAGCCTCCTGGGCTTAACGACATGCTCTGCCACTTCGAAAACGCAAGGCTGCACCATATTTACAAGAATGTGGTGCAGCCTTGTGTTTCCCCCTGCGATGGCGCTAAGTTTAACAACTTAGCACCAACGCAGGCACCCTTGCACCAGAGTGCAATGGTGTCTGTGTGCAGGGAGGATTGGTTATGTGTAGGAAGGTGTCCCTTCCTGCACATAAACAATCCTAAAATGCCATTTTGTAACTTTCATGTGTGCTGCTTCATGCAGCACACATGAAAGTTACAAAATGCCATTTTTTAAAAAAGGTTTGTTTATGTACAGGAAAGGACACCTTCCTGTACATAAACAAACCATGGCATTTTGCTTTTTCCATGTGTGCTGCACAAGGCAGCGCACATGGAAAAAGAAAAAACGAGGAGAAATAATGCATTTCTCCTTGTTTCGCCACCTTAAGACCAGGGTTTTCCTGGTCTTAATTTTGGCGCTGCCTCCTATGTACGCCACCCTTGTACATAGGGGGCAGCGTCAAATACAATGTGTGTTGCGGTGGAACGCCCACCACAACACTCACTGCACGCTCCTTTCACGCTAAACATAGCGTGAAAGGGGGCCTTATGTACAAGACAGCGTTAAGCCATGTTAAGTGACTTAATGCTGCCTTGTACATAAGGCAAGGCCCCTATCGCCACAGGAACGTCACAAAAAGTGACGTTCCCGTGGCGATAGGGGCTTGTACATATGCCCCCATGGTTTTTAATGGTGGAAATGTTGGGGTTACTCTTTGTAAATTTTAAGTAATTGGTGAAATATTTAATGGCTTTGCTTTTTTAAATAACTTTTTCTGCTTTCTTCACAGAGATCCATTTATGTGCTCTGCTACTTAAGATCTTACTGAATTCGTATTTGTGTTTTTTCAGTTCAAGCAAAGCTGCTGACCCTTTAGTGTAGTAAAGTGTGACTTCTAATTTCATTTTGTTGTTCAGCTCATTAAGGCGCTGTTAGTCTTTCTTGTTTTTGGATGCCGTCAAATTGATCATACAATTTCTGATAGTGCTTTAAACTGCATCCCAAAACATTTCAGGGGGTTTTCAACCATGTTGTTATCATTAATGTAGTTGGTGATGCCATTTTTGAATCGACTATCTATTATCATCAGTGTCTGTGATGAGATCGTTCATTCTCCATTGTTTCACCAGTGAGGGAGATAAACCGAATTTTAATTAAAATGAGATGCATGCATGATCATAAATGATAATTTGCTCGATCTTGGGGGAGAGAGTGTTTTAAGGAGATAGGCCTTCACTAACAAATAGTAAATTCTTGAAAAAGAGTTGTGTGGTTGAGAGTAGAAAGTATATTCGCTGCCCGTTGGGTTTCTAATTCTCCAAACATCTGCCAGGTGGTGTGATTCATTCATATAAATACAAACGCTGGGCATAGGATTTATTGGTTCTAAAAGTTACATTTGAGAGTCTATCCAGATTACCTTCCAATGTGAGGTTGAAATCACCCCCTAGTATTATATTATTATTATGTGGTAAATCTGATAAAGCTATGTTAATGTTGGGCCAGAAAGAGGGATTATCTCTGTTAGATTCTATTAATATAGAAGTCAATATCATACTTCTTCGCAGGGACAATCACGCATCTGCCGAGATTGTCACACTGGTGCAGTGTTGCTGAGATGTTGGATTTTTTGGATATCAAGTTAACAACACCATTCTTCTTTGTATGTGCAAGGGAGCTAAAACTGTCGTTGGTCCAAGTGCAATTTAAATTTATTGTGTCTCTAGGGCCAACCCTAGTTTCCTGGAGAAGAATGATATACCCTCGGAGCATGTAGCAACAGTCAATTATTTTTTTTCCTTTTAACAGGTTGGCTCAGACCTTTAGGGGCATATTTATGAGCCCTTGCGTCACTTTTGCGCTGCCGGTGCGTCACTTTTTGTGACGCACCAGTGGCGTAAAAAATGCACCATGTTGCGTCATATTTACAAAGTGACGCATCTAGGTAGATGCGTCACTTTGTAAACCCTTGCGCCACATTATACCTGCGCCAGGTATAATGTATGCAGGGTGGGCGTTCCAACGCAAGTAAGCCTCGTAGACGTGATGCAGTGAAATCTATGAGATTTCACTGCACCACTTCTAGGACGCAAAAGCGTCAATATCTTACGCCTGCCTCACAGCAGGTGTAAGACTGACGCAGGCACATCTGAAATAGGACTTGACCATGTGAAATGACCCATTGCTGAAGTTGCGTCACTTTTGTGACACACTACAGCAATGCGTAATTTTTGCGCCTACAGATACGTCAGAAATACTGACGTATCTGTAACTCCTTGCGACATGATGCGTCATACTGTAAATATGACGCATCCAGCATGTCGCAAGGAGGGCGCAATGAAAGTGACGCATCGCTGTTTTCACGCAGCGATGCGTCACTTTTCATAAATGAGGCCCTTAGTGTTTAGTGAGAGCACGTTCAGTGTTTTGCGTTAGGCTAATTGATGTGTCCAAAAGTGAATGTTAGTATAAAGATCTTTACCAAAACCTTGGTGACAAGGTAGATGTGAAGCATCAGATACCATTGGGGTGACACTGAGGTGTGCGAGATGGTGAGAATGCGTGAACCTGTTGAGGTGGAAACTGTGAAGAATGCAGTACCAAAATATGAATAGGGTGAGTAAAAAAAGAAAAATGTAAAAGGAGGGAAGTTAAAAAAAGAACATAACCAACATACCTTACCTAACCCACCCCATAGGGCCCTGTAAGCCCTGAAAACCCACCCATTGCTAAAAACAGGAGAAGGGGAGCACCACGAGGAAACTCCAGAGCCTAGTAACAATTTAACAAGAACAACTTGCAAATGTCTTTTTAGTCTCACATCTAAAAGAGTGAGAGACACAATTACAATCGTATTATGAGATAGTGCTATGCCACTCTATATCAAAAGAAAATGAGGCACTGTATCATAAAGACAACATCTATAGAGATCATAAACCAAGTACACACAATCTAAACACTATTATAGAAACAATTTGAATAAGTGACCAGAAACAAGCAATAAATCACTAACATGATCTTGGCAGCTGGTTCAACAGAAAAAGACACCAAACAATGGTGAGTAATATCTAAAGAGGTAATTAGTATCTGGATGGGAAACATTAGACTGTAAGATTATAATTGTAGCATTTACAACAAAATCGCAGAGTTCCTCTAAATCAAATGATCAGTTGAGTCAAATACACAAGTATTTGACATTTGGTGCCATTTATTGGAGGCATAAGTTCGAGGCAAGGCAATTAGCACATGAGCACACCAAGTTTGGAACATCTGAGAGAATGACAATATCCAGAGGGAGTCATTGTAGGCAATGCTCAGTTTCAGTGAACCATATCAGAGTGCTTTCTACCCACTAGAAGAGTCTGAAGATCAGAAGCTTCATCAAAGAATCTGGGTGTACCATTGAAGATTATCTTGAATCTGGATGGACCCACAAACAAGTGCGGTATTGAGAGGTCTCAAAATTGTTTTCTCAGAATGCAGGACACTTAGAAAGTGGAACAAATAAGGGCAATAAAGATATTTCTCCTTTTGCGCCTCTATCGGGAAGGTCTGCAATTGTGATGCATTCCCCGGTTTATGTGTCATGGTAAATCTGAGAATGTGTCAAAATACATGGGTGGATGCATGAGAACACTCACTCTCCACCCATATAATGCCTTGATGCATGGGAACACCCACTCTCCACCCATATAACGCCTTCCCGGTGCAGAGTAACTCAAGGCAGAGACTTGCGCCATCTTGTGTTACTCCAGATTTACCAAGCCATTCAGGGCCACGCAAGTTGACTTTTCATGGCTTGGTAAATCTGACTGAAGGATTGCATTGCCCTTGCCACGCATTGCGTGATGCAAGGGCAATGCAATCCTTTGGTAAATCTGGCGTGGAGTTTTTAATGATAGATGTGGTTTGTTTTAATATCATAATTATAATTTAATTGAAAAATATCAAACAATGCAAGAATAATGTGAAATTAATCCCACTTCCAGGTCAATGTGGATATCTATTGCATTGCATTGTACTGTGTTGTATTAAAGGTTTTGGTGATTTTGTGTGTGTGTTCTCTTTTGAGAAGTGACTTAAAAAATTAATCCTTCTTCTCGAAAGATACTGCATATAGTTACAGACGCCTTGAACTTGGTTTTTATAGTAGGTGTCAGCAAAACAATTTGCTGTCCTTTAAATCACTTTTAATTAAATATTCTCAGTGGAACATGTCCTTAGCTTTTGTAAGAACGTCGTTGTCTTGATTGCTGTCTGAGAGGAAAGCGCTGAGTGACATGTACCAACCCTGAATCTTAACTGTCAAGACTGGACCAGAATACCAAAGTAAGGTGCAAGGAACACAACATTTTTATTTCACAAACTGTCTTACATTGTGTAGTTTCATACTATTATTATGTGCAATCGTTTTTTTTTTAAAATAAATCAACTATTTCAATACTATACCTACTCGTGAAGGTACATTGTAAATTCCACTTTTTCATTTCCCATGTCACTGTTATAAATATTATTACGTTCATCTAATGTAAAGAAACTTACACTACAGCATCTGTTAGCTCAAAAGTAAGAGTTATAAATGTGATAAAAAGGAACCCAAGAACAACCTCTGCATCACTATCAGCTTTTCATAAATTGCCCACTCTGTTAACAATACATATGAATTAATAAAAGTGTAGTAAGCACTTTGTTAACAAATAATTAATTTCAGACAGGTCTATCTACATTTGTATATTTTAGAACCGCTAATAAAACAGAAACTGGCACATGCATCAAGGTAGTCTTTTGCGATTCCTTAATTGCGATTATTAAGGAATCGCAATTAAGGACTGGCAAAAGCCTATGCATGTAGGAATCGCTATTAAAATAGCGATTTCTAAACATTCCTTAATTGCGACTCGCAAATTGCGAGTCGCAATTAAGGAATGGCTTCCCATTCATTCCGATGGGCCTACAGGCCCATAGGAATGAATGGGAAATTGCAGTACTCGCAAATTGCGCATGCAATTTCAAGGGTGCAAAGGTGTCAAAGTGACACCCTGTTGCACCCCTGAAATTGTGATGTGCACCCAGTGCATTTTTCAAGGTTTTTGCAAAATACAGACCAGAGTAATTCCTCTGTATTTTGCGGCCCAAATAGCGAATTCGCTATTTCTAAGGGGTACATGCATTGCATTTAAGGATTCGCAAATTGCGATTCCTTAAATGCAATTACAATTTAAGAAATCGCAATAAATTGCGAGTGCCTTTCACTTTGATGCATCGCAAAAGGCCTTTTTGCGGGCGCAAACGGCCGATTTTTGCGACTCGCACCGTTTGCGCTCGCAAAAACCGTTGATGCATGTGCCTGCAAATGTATAAAAGGCAATTGCCTTAATCTCTAGATTCTGCCAAGTGCGGCCCACCGCACTCTTCGTGTTTTGGGGGCTGTTTAAAGGTGCTGTGTGGTGCACAGAAGAGAAGCAGATTCTACTGATGCCTTTGAGTATATAAATCTGTAAATAAAATTAACTTTTTTGGTCTGATAGCTCTAAATCTTACATCATAAATGTACGTTTTTTGCACAGTTCTATGAGCCAGTTGTTCAATAAATGGAGCAAAAAGTATGGTCTGTTTCGGCACCCATTCAAGCACATTGGGGCAGATCTACGAGGAAGTGCCGCAGCGCGGCACCGCAAGCCCTTTGGCTGCGCCACGCTGCGGCACTTCCGAAGCACAGGAATGCGACATATTTACAAGAATATGTCACATTCCTGTGCTTCCCCCTGCGCTGGCGCACAAACTGCAGCCATGCGCCGGCGCAGGCACCTTTGCACCATGGTGCAAGGATGCCTGCGTCGTGGGAGATTGTTTTTGTGCAGGAAGGGTCACTTTCCTGCACAAAAACAATCACTACAGGCATTTTCCTCCTTCAATGTGTGCTGTAGAATGCAGCACGCATTGAAAGAGAAATAACGAGGAGAAATGAAAACATTTCTCCTCGTTGCTCTCGCTACGCCACCTCTAGGGTGGCGTAGCATTCACACGCATCTCCAGATTTACGATTTCTCGTAAATCTGGAGATGTGTCTTGTTCCATGGGTGTTGCGTGGGAACACCCACTGCAACACCCATGGAACGCCCCTTCACCGCAAAGTGCTGCGTGTGAAAGGACCGTATTTACAAGGAGAGGAAAAGTCACGCAGGGTGGCTTTTCCTCTCCTTGTAAATATGGAGGAGCCCCCTGCGCCCCCAGTACGTCACGAAAAGTGACGTACTGGTGGCGCAGGGGGCTTGTAAATCTGCCCCATTGTGTTAATACTATTCAACTCAGCACTTCCCCATTTACCAGATTTCTCCTGGATTTGGTGAAGACTTCTTTAATTTCCATAATCACCTCGGTGAAAATAATACATTTTACCATGTTGCCAGAGGAAGAATCTTTCCATCATTTCATCGTCATTTCAGCATCTCCACTCTTTCATGGTTTTATTTTTGTTTAAATACTTGGCAAACTTCTTGTCTTTTCCTACATGTTTGGTTAAATACCACCTTCATATTCTTTTTGGTCTCTTTTAATTGTTCCCAAAAAAGCAGAGTTTGGCTTTTTCGTGCTCTTTTCTTAAAGTCAGGTCGCACCTTTCAATTATTTTGGGAGAAGGAATGATAACAGAGGTCGTTTCTGGCTGCCACACCACCGTCCTCCAGAATGTCTGAATGGAAACGGGGCAGACGCCAGAGAGGGCACACAAAATATACTTGCTGAAATATTGAAAGCCTGGCAACAATGGCAGATGTCATAGTGAACGGAAAAAACAACCTAGCATGACAACAATCCTCTCAAGATGGAAGATAGTGTTGACACTATCTTTGATAATCTGATAAAATATAAAATAAGGAACCCATGTAGGATAGAGAGCAGAGTTAGCCTCAAGAATGAATGAGGTAATGTGCCCCTAAAAAAGTCGATTTGGACAATAAACAGGCATATTCAATTAAATAAGCCTTCTGGAGATGACTAAACGTTAGAAAACATAAAGGTTTATTAAGGATGAAAATTCACCACAAAAGTCAAAAATATAGTTAATCAACCAAGATAGGGAATTAGCATTAAGTTCAGTCAAATGCAGCATAAAGTCTGACAAACTATTCTAACTCCTAAGCAAGAGACAGAGTGACGAGGGTCTGCTCTATAACCTATGACCTGGTATTTGTAAAGCGCAAACTATTCACCCGTAAGGGTATCAAGGCTCTGGGGGCCCTCGGGGAGATTAAGTGAGCTATTGCCCAGAGTCACATGATGCTGAGCTGATCTGCCTCTGGTGCTGGGGATTGAAGCGTCTGCCCCGCACTCCAGAGTCAGCTGCCCTGGCCGCTGACCCACACCTCTCCCCTCCCCAAAGGGAGGAGATGATGAGACTCCTCCCAGGGGCCCCCTGAAGGATTTCCTTTATAATAATATATACAACGTAAATCATGCAGTCAGTACATAATGAACTAAATGTTTCATGCATCAACTAATCATAGTATAGCAATATGCACAATAGCAAACAAAGAAAATAATAAAGAATCCTATTTTGTTCTGACATCAATGTATGCCACAACTTTACAAAACCTAGTTATTTTTTAAAACATATGTTTTATTGGCATTTGGTCCAAAAAAAGACAAAATGCACGGTCAAGGAAACATGAGTAAAACATGTAGTGAAATGGCAGTACTGACGAAGTTCCAAGCAATACTTATGTACACTAACTCTAAAGTAAACTTCTCTCTGTGTCCACGCCCCAAGTGTGGAGCCATAGTGCTCTTAAACAAAGGATAATGCTCCCCATTTTTTATGGGTTCTAAGCGAGGGGGTAAGTCTCAAGTCAGAGATCACGGTATTCCCTATTAGTAGTGGCGTAAGCTGGCTCATTCCTATGGGGGTCGTGGATATAACTGGGGTGCCGTAATATAAACAAGCATTGGTAAATGCAATAGGTTTCGTCTCTGTGATTAATATTTACAAAAAAATTTGTAAGTTTTTGCTTCCTGAGCAGTTGTGCAATATAAGTTACTGAAACTCCATAAAAGTATTAATGCTTATTTATTGAGAAAGCCAATATATTGTGCAGTAACTGGTGGTAATATAATGTGGGGAGATTAGGTAAAGGGCAGAGGACAAAGAAAAAAAAGCATGCAGCGGCCAAGCACGTTTGAAATGCGTGCAGCCACATAGAGATTAGGTAAAAGGCGGAGGACAAACAAAACAAGCACAGTGCAAGCACTGTGCAGGCAAAACCTAACAAGAATGTTATATATTTAAACTTTGCGTCCTGGTAAAGGGGAAGTTCCATCTCTTTTCAAATCTAGAAGATGCTCAGGGCCTACTAAAGGACATTTCTTCTAGCAGCCGCTGATGTTTTGTGTGTATAGTACTTGGGTCTAAATTTCTCCATTGGTGGGGGTAGCACTGTCACCCAGGGTGTAGTTCCATGACACCCAGTAGGTATGTAGGGAGGGCTGGAATGTGGCTAGCGTGGCCAGCAGGGTTTGCCACATTCCTGGGGGTGGGGGTCTACTTGTGGGAGGGGGAGGGATGGGAGTGGGGGAGTTCTCAGCAGGAAAAGAGCACGAGCAAAAAGAACAAAGGTTGGTTTAAACAGGAAAGTACAATTGATTAGGTATCAAGCTTTTCTAAAGAATTAGAGATGAGTAACAAATGCAGCATTTTGTCTGTTAATGTAAACGGGATACTCAACAGACAAAAATATGGGGGTATTATCAGGTGGCTCTCCTCTCATTCACCTAATGTGTTGTTTCTTCAGGAAACACACTTGAAGACCAATTCACCTAAACTTTTTTTGCCAAGGTTCTTTTCGGATGCTTTTTATGCGTCAGCTGGATTAGCCAAGAGAGGGGTTGCCATTTATTTCGCGAGGAATTTGCCTTGGGAATTCGATCAAATCCATAGAGATCCACAGGGGAGATGGCTATGGGTAGCTGCGCGACTTAATGGGAGAATTTTAAATTTTGTAAATTATTATGGCCCGGTTTTTGACGATGCTACAGGCTTGACTAAGATCAATGAGCTGCTAAGGGGATCATTATTGGGGGAGACTTCAATTATATACAGGATCTAAAAAAAGACACCTCAAATAAGAATAATAAACAATTGAAGCCTATAACTACAAGAATTTTTGAAGTTATTAGACACGATTATCAGTTAATAGACCCCTGGCGACTAGTCAACCCCGACAAAAATTGCTACACATGTCATTCACATCGTCACCAGACCGCATCTCGCATTGATTTCTTCTTAATATCTAGAGCAGTCAATATTTTGAAGACAGTTATTGGGATCAATGCCTTCTCTGACCATTCCTACATTTGGCTCGAAGTAGAAATCGATGGGTGCAAGAATAGAGCGGCCCAGGTGGCAGATGGACCGTCTCTTGCAGGACCAGAAATGGATCGAAAGTTTTAAATCATGGATCCTAGACTATTTTAAGCTAAATGAGGAGACGGCAGAACCTTTTTCGGTTTGGGGTGGCTTCAAAGCTGCGGAACGAGGGCAAATTATCTCTTTTTCAGCTGCACAATCAAGAGCCCGACGAGCAAAAATAGTGGAATTACAGTTTGCTGTTGAAAGGGCACAGACCCAGAATCAGCTTGGGGATTCCAAAAAAGCTCTGAGGGAATTCTTTATATTAGAAGAGATTAGTAGCTCCCGAACCTTTCAACAAAAGATTTATGAAGATAGCCAAATGGTCGGGAAATTGCTAGCCAGCGCTACAAAAACAAGACAAGAAAAAGCTGTAATCGTAAAAGTAATAGATCCCAAGACTGGGGACGAAGTATCAAATAGAGAAGGGATAGCCCAGATCTTTTTGGAGCATTTCCAACAGCTCTATACAACTCAATATTTGGTCGAGGAAGGAATTATTCAAGAATATTTTAACAATGCAAACCTTCCGAAACTCTCTGATTCCTTAGCTGATCAGTTAAAGTCAGATTTAGGTAGCTCAGAAGTTCTTGTTGCTGTAAATTCTATAGCTGGAGCTAAAGCTTGTGGTGAGGATGGATTCCCCATAGAATTCTATAAAATATTTGCAAAAGAACTGCAGCCACCGCTGACAAAACTTTTTAATTTTATTAAAAATGGGGAAAGGTGCCCCCTTCTTTTAAAGAGTCAGTTATTGTCTGTTTCAGTGAAGAAGGATAAGAACCCTAAAGACATTAATTCCTACAGACCTATTAGCCTCCTCAATGTGGACTATAACATTTTAATGAAAGTTTGGGCGATGCGCTTTTCATGAGACGCGCAGGAATTAATTCATAAAGATCAAGCTGGGTTTATAGCAGGGAGATCCATGGCAGCAAACACTGAGTTCCTAATTCAGGCATTGGATTATTGTAACACCAATGTAATCCCGGCCTGTATTATGATGGTTGATGCTGAAAAAGCATTTGACCTAGTAAATTGGAACACTTTGTTCTTCGCTCTTGCAAGGTTTGGCATCCCTATTCAGGTTATTTCAATGCTTCGCAATATTTATCAGGGGGCCCAGGCTCAGCTAGTAATAAATGCAATACGGGCGGGTACAGTTAAAATCAATCGTGGGACAAGACAAGGGTGCCCGCTGTCCCCCCTGCTATTTACGTTTTTTATAGAACCATTGGCCATAGCATTGCGATATAACGCTGCAATCAGTCCTCCAATCTGGGATATGGCTAAACTAAAGCTATTCGCAGACGACATCATTTTATATTTAAGACCTAATAGACAGAATGTGGAATTAGTATTGAGTGAATTTACTAAATTTGAAGCAATAGGGGGCTATAAGATAAATCAAAATAAAACAGAAATTCTTGTCTTGAATATTGATATAGATTTCCTCCTTGCGAATCTAAAGCAACGAGCAGCAAAATCCGACCCCATAAGATACCTGGGGATCTTTATTTCTGATCAATATCATCAGCTTTATAAATTGAACTATATAAAAATGCAGGATAACATCAAGAAATTACTAGATAAGTGGCTTCTTCTCCCTTTAACTTTGATAGGACGAATATCTCTCATCAAAATGTCTATACTTCCGCTACTAGTCTTCCTTTTTATGAATATACCAATTAAAATAAACATGAAGTATTTTAAAGAATTGGAGACTATGTTTAGACAGTTTGTAGGGGGTAAAAAGGCACCAAGGGTCAAGCTTGCAGTACTACAATTAACCACTGAACAGGGAGGACTGGCATTGCCCCACTTACGTACATATTATGAGGCTGTTTTTTTAGATCTATTAGCTCGTTTATTGGTTTTTAATGGAATTAAGGATAAATTTTTTTGGGTAAAATGGTACAGGAAACTGGCTCTCAGATACCGATATTTTTAAAAACTTCCAAACTTCCGAAAAAAACAAGATATAAGACTTTAAAGGATTATTCTAGTAGACTCCAAGCTTTCTTCAAGGGAGTGGGCTCTTCGGGGCTACATTATTTAAACTTGAGGGAGTGCAAGCATCTCGATCTTCCAATTCAATCTTGTCATCTAAAGAATTGGAAGTCTTGTGGCCTGTTGGAACTAAGAAATTTTTTAATTCGGGACAGGATTTTAACGTGGGAAGAGGTACTGGCAAGATGTGTAGATCAGAGAAAGCCTCCCTTTTTTGAGTATTTACAGACCATTAAATTTTTATCAAAACAGAATTTTTTACTCTGTATACCGACCGAACTTGTGACGTCTCTGTTCGGAGCAAAAATCAAGGGAGTGGGAAGTTGGTATCGTCTACTACACAATGTTGGTCAATCCCAATTGGTGGAAAGTCAGCTTCAAAGGGTGTCCCGGGTAACGCAATGTACCTTCTCCAAGCATGAATGGGAAATCCTATGCGTCCAAGGGAGAAAGGCCTTGAGAGCAGCCAATTTTAAAAGAATGGCCTTCTTATCCTGGTGGCTGGCATATCTAACTCCAGAAGTACTTAATAAAAGATATTCGGAGGTAGAAAACAACTGCTTCCATTGCCAGACAGAAGGCGAAGGAGGCTGGCTACATATCTTTTATACCTGTCCCAGAATTGGCCCCTTTTGGAGAGAAATCTTTTCAGCTTTAAGTAGAGCAATAAAAAAGAACATAATCCCGGAAACTGAGGTAGCCCTCTTTGCAATTAGCAAGGATAGGTCAAACTTGAGGAAAACCGAAGAGACTTTTATTGTCATCGCCTCTTTGGTCGCTCGTTCCTTAATCCTCAGAATTGGAGGTCGAGGGAGGTTCCCTCTTATAATAAATGGATCAACAAAATGAAACGGACAAGGGCCTTTGAGGAAACCTATGCGAAGCGAGTGGGCGCTTCCAAAAAGTTTACTGATAATTGGGTGTTTTTAAATAATCTAGAAAATCCGATAGAACATTAATATTAGGGTTTTTAGGCTTTCTTATATACGGAGGTTGACGGTATCTGGGTTATTTAACCTAAAGATTGGAGGTTATTTCCCTGTCGCATATCCAGCATTTTTGCACGAAGCACTTTAGTATTCGCACTTTACCACTTGGACACCTTATCACCACCGTTTTAAGCCTCTTCATATCTGATAGCTTTAGATAAAATATAAAATGTTTTAGCTCTGTAGAGACAGCTTGTATACTCTTTTAAATATCAAGTAATATGGATTTAATTGAAATGTTAACTTATGATTGATTCCTGTGAAATGTAATTTATATTTCTTTCTCATGTTCTCGATGCTCTGCTCAATAAAAAATGTAAAAAAAAAAAAAAGGAATGTTATATATTTGTCTAAATGGTCAGAGCATGGTTTGTTGCAACCTTTCGACTTCTGCAGGAGCGGTATAGGAAAACTTATCAATCAATCAAAGATCTTTATTTCGGCTAATCAGCCATAAAAGTACAATAAAATTTTTTAAAACAAACTTTTTTAGAGAAATTTAAGATTGGTTACACTTATGATCGGGATAATGAAAATAAAAAGAACATTTATAAGACAAATATATAACAATGGACATCATTACACCTCATCAATAAGAAATCAATCATCATCCCCAAATTCCAGGTCATCACCTAGGTTAAAACTAGACTATGAATCCTCTAATATCAAAAGTATTTAATATAGGTTAAAAACGATAAAAAGACTTGATAATGTCTAATCTTATAATAGTTTTAAAAAACAATTGAGGGAAGCTTTCCTAGATGAGAGAGGAAGCAAAATTTCTCTCTTTTTTTTTTTTTTAAACTTTGTGCAAATATGCTAATTTGTCTAAAAAGAAAGTGAAACTGGGTTATTTCCCAACTCTTGCGTCTTAATAATATTTCTCCGTATATTCCACATTGCAAAGAGGTATCTTGAGGTGACAATTACAAATAGAGGCTGCAAGTCATATTTTAGAAGCCTGAACACTTCAACATAATGTCTAATCCCCAGGTTCCTACAAAGCTGGAGAATCCACTTAGACCTCGCATTCCTGTATGCGGGGCAAAAGAGGATAACATGAAGCTCAGTTTCTTCATTATAGGTACACCCCGGGCATTCTTGGATTCTAGCACCCTTCCATTTGTTGGTAAATGCACGTAACGGGAGCGTCCCATGCCTAAATTGTAAGTATAGTTTCCTAGCCATGGGGAATTGGATACTATCCAGGACAGGCTCAAGAGTGTATTGGTGTTTAATGTCCAAAAACCTGGACGTCAAGGAGGAAGAAGCTGAGCACTGAAAAATCAAGGCTAACTTGAAATTTTTAAAAGCAATTGTAAGAGATTTTTTTGGGATAGCTGAGCAGGTCACTTCAGGAGTTGTCCACATGTTAGCCCAACCCATTTGGTGGCACGTGTTCCTAATGTAAGTCAACCACGGTATGTTACCTGCTCCCAAGATAGACATAACATCCTGTAGTTCCTCCCTATATGGTTGTAGCTCGGGCGTACTCCAAAGGCGTCGCCAATAATGGAGAGGACGAGAGGCAATTTGATCGGCTATTGGATTAATACCCAGGTCCATCCTTAATGGGGTTAAGGGAGTACTCATGGGAAGCCCTGTCAGCTGTCTGATGAAAGTATTCTCGGTTTTTGTAAGTAAATTTGTCGGGCAGTGGCCCCAAAGTTCAGCACCGTATAGTGAGGCTCCCCTCGCTTGGATTTTATAAATTTCTACTGGGGGAGCTAGTACTTTATGAGTGCAATTATTAAATACTTTTTTGATTCCCCTATTGACTGAGTCAATTTAAGATTAGCTCTCTTAACTTGAGTCCCCCACTCCATCTTGTCGTTGAGTGTGAGACCCAAGTAGTCAAAAATAGATACTCGCTCAAGTTGTCTACCATCCAAGCGAGGGTGCAGGCAATTTCTAGAATTAACTCCAAATACCATATATTTGGTCTTCTGGAGGTTAATCTCCAAGTCTCTTCTCTTACAGAAGAGACTAAATTCGCTCAAAACCCGCTGCATACCCATTGGCGACTTTGATAGAAGCAACGTGTCATCTGCAAACATTAGGGCTGGCATTTTGCGATTGGCTAGCCTTGGGGAATCGATCTCTTTAACTGAAAGCAAGGTTTTCACTAAACCGTTCAAGAAGAGGGAGAACAGGGTCGGAGCCAGGACACAACCCTGTCTCACCCCCTTCTCAACCGGAAATGGAGCTGACAGCTCCCCATGCTTGCCGTATCTAATCCTAGCATAAGTGCCTTCATGTAAGCGCTTCAGGAGATGACATAAATATACTGGGGCTCCCATATCGCGAAGAAGGGCCCATAGTTGATCGCGGGGACCATGTCAAACGCGGATTTGAGATCCACAAAAGTTAAGTAAAGGGTACCACCACCCAGAATAACAGTTTTCCAATGGATCAACTGCAACCTGAATAACTGATCCATTGTTGATATTTTAGACCTAAATCCGGCTTGTAGTGGTGTTAAAACTGCCGTCTCATCCATCCAGGATTGCAGTCGACCCAAAAGAACACGAGCAAATAACTTTTGGCTAACATCAATGAGACTTATTGGTCTATAATTTGCTGGGTCTAATGGAGAGCCTTTTTAAAAATGGGGATAATTTCTGCCCCTACCCATGTTGATGGAACAGCCATACCACACAAGATGGCATTAAATAGAGTTTGTAGATAGGGGGCCCAAACCACTTGTTCATTTCTAAAAAGATCACCAGGGATCCTGTCCAACCCTGGAGCCTTATTGGGAAGTAGTTTGGACAATGCCAATAAGACTTCTGCCAGTGTGCACAGAGGTGGGGGATGCTCTTTAGTGGCAATTTCATGGGAATCGAGGACCCTGCTATCTTGATCTCTATCTTTATCACTATCTTTAGATTTTGAATATAAAACTTTAAAATGGGATCTCCATACTTCCTCCCCAAATTTGGTTCCAAAGCCGTATTACCTTCCAACTTCCCTGTTTTGACTAAGGTCCAAAAAGATCTCATGTCCCTTGATTCTAACGTCTTCTTAATCGCGTCCCATCTGTCAATTTCCCATTCTGCTTTTGCTGCCGCCAGAATATTTTTATAATGCGCTCTAGACTCCTTGATACCCAGACTGTTGCCTTCCCTGATCTTTAATGTCAGGGCGCATTTAGCTGCCCTGCACGCCTTGTTATACCAAGGATTTCTACCTTTCAATGCAGAAGTGGCAGGGCTCCTACCATTGTAAAAAAACTCAGCAAGGGTTGAAACTAGATCTTGATGATTCTTACCTAATGCCAAGAAGATTTCTAGAGGATCACTGTTTTCAAAATTTGAAAAGCGGCAACTAGGTGTGGAATAATACAATTGTACATGGCAGCCATTTTTTCCGGGGCTTGCACAATTGTTGCCCAGCGTATTCTTCTGCCCCCTTCAATTGCTATTAAATTCAAGGGAGGTTGGTGCCTCACACCAAGGGCCCCTATGTTTTGTGGTTGCTCCAAGGTTAGGACCAGTGGGTTGTGATCGCTCTCACATCTAGATAAGACCGAAAAACTGCGAATTCTGTGCCATAACTCAACATCAACTAGGATATAATCAATTATGGAGCCCTGTCCGGGTTTCTCAAAAGTAAAGTTGCCCGGACTATCACAGGGAAAGCGACCATTGCATGCCCTAAGCGAGTGGCTAAGTGTCAAGGTATTCATTTGGAGGACAAGAGGGGTCCACCCTCTTATCTGGTAGGTGTTACATTCCGGAATTGACCAAACGGAGTCTTCCTCACTAGTGATGTTAGGAGTCATGCCAGAAAGAGGCTCAAAATGGCAATTAAAGTCACCTCCAATTATTACTTTAGTGGAGTTGGATAAAGTGGGAAGAAACAGAAGAAGGGAATCTAGAGTAGGTGAAGTGAGCCCATGCCTCACCGGACGAGAGTAGATGTTAATAATGGCCAACTTAGGAAGATTTTCGATTGAAAGAAGGACACATAGAATATCTGGTGAGAACGTGTCTATCAACTTAATCGTACAACCTAGATGGGTACCGACCCAAGTACATAGGCCTCCAGATGGTCTCCCCCTGGGCCCCCGAACAGCTGGAATGGAGTAAGTAGCATACCCTACCCTATGCAGAGCTGTTGTGGCCCATGTTTCTTGGAAGAGACATACCCCATTGGATTCTACAAATTCTCCCCAGTCCGGGAGGTCCATTTTGGCGGCTAAACCCGCTATGTTCCAGGACAGAATTTTAAAACTCTGCTCAATATCTACAGGTCCTGGAGGTGTAATCAAAAGGTCCCTCTCTGTTAGCAGATCTTGATGTTGAGTCACTTCTTGACTCAAAAGGCTATTACCAATGGCCCTAGGTGGACTAAAGGGGGCACATAAGATGCTGGACCGTGAGGTGATTACCTGGTGTATTCCCGTGAAATGACCCGGGGAGCTAAGTTGTTTCCCGTTGCATAGTCATTAGGGACAGATGTGTCATTACTTAAACGCTCTAATCTCTCTTGGAGTTGGGGCATGTATCTACGGGTGCCTATGCAGGAATGTTGTGTGGAATGCATGGTTAGTCAATCAACCAAATCTAGGGGACTGTACCTATTACTAACAGGGATGGGAAAGAAAGGTGTTAAATTAGAAATCCATCCCCTACTTTGTACACTACTTGGCTGGGCCTTTGATTCCCATTTCTTATACACACTTCCTATTCTCTCTGGCAAGGGACTGGGAGGGTAAAAATAGCCCAAAGGAAGGGTCTGGATGGCACTACTCATCCCGCGTTGGCACCATTCGAAGATGTGCTGGGTCACCCGACTGTCTCTAAAATTGACCAACACACAGTCTCCCTTGATGTCTTTCTGTCTCTGTCCCACCCAGCCAACCCTACGTGTGAATAAAATTTCACTATGTGTATGAAGGGGAAGGGGTCTATTTTCATTAAGCCAATGAGTAACTTTGTTTTTTAGGTCTGGATAAGTCTCCACGTATCCTGGATCTAGCCTTGGAACACCTGCAAGCACGACAACATATGGGGTAGAAGCAGGAGGTAGGTCGATACATGGCAGTGATAAGTTGGAATCCCTTTGATTTAGTTGGAGTGAGTTATCTTTATTATTACTCTTGGTATTACTAAGTACATGGTCAGTTAATGGACCAAGTTTGTTTGTCGCCACCTTGGAGCCTCGTGTTCCATCAGTTGTATTTTGTATCCTGTGCTGAGGTGGATCAGAGCCCTGCTGTTGTTGAAGTGAAGAGATAGACTCTACACGGGCAGATGATTGGGCTAGAGATACTAATGGTGCTTGACCTATAACAGAAGGGGGCACGGTTGCTACAGATGGAATTTCTAGATTTGGATGAAGTTGGAGAGATCTTTCAGGGATCTGGATTTCTGGTAGCTTAGTGGCATGCCAAATGGCCTCGACTTTATTACCCCAAGACGTGACCAAGGAGGACAGCCTGTCAATACGTGTCAATACTAGTTCAAGCTCATATTTAATAAGTAGTTCAAAATGGGTTTTGAGCTCTTCGATCGAATTTTGGGCCCATGATGGCGCCTCCGTAAGGGTTTTGCTCCTGTCACTACGTACATTGGTTTTGGAGTTTTGAATGAGCGCCACCTCAGGTAGTAAGTACCCTTGTTTCCCTCCCTTTTGATTTTTATTTTTTCGGTATGGGCCCTTTTTTTTTTTAACAACCTCCCTTATAGGTGTTTTCTTAGGAGATTCCCTAACTAAGTCTGCTTGTGCAGACAGAGGTTCTATGATAAGTGGGGAATCTAGAAGTTGATGGGGATTTGGGGCAATAAGCTCCGAGTGGGCAGAGAACCTTGGAAGAGTCGGTGTTAAAGAGAGGCGTCTTTCAGTTCGTTCAATTTCACTAGAAACAACACCTAACGCATGCTGCAGCATTTTATCTATCCATGTGGGTTTAGGTGTCAATGAACGAGTTTGGGTTTTCTGCCTAGTATTTGGCTTTGTTAAAGGGGCAGTGACCTTTCCCATGTTAATTTCACTTAAAGGGAAACCCAAATCCAATTTGCAGTGAACAGTTATGGACAAATATATGAGTACAGTAGAACCACGATTTGAGACAATGATTAAAGCTTGTCCTTACTTTTCTTTCAGTAGTCCTGTGGGCCCAGACGAAAACAATAGAACACTTAGATAGCATACATGAATGGACAGAAACTAAACACACATATCTGGGTAAATAACAGGGGTGGCCCGACCCGGCCTCGATCGGTCTTGGACGGGCTTAGACGGGCCCGCCCTTGGTCCGGAGCTTCGTCCCGCGCGCGTCCCGCGACGCGGTGGTAGAGGCTGCGCTATAAGCGCGTTGGACACGCCTCCCCCTCACTCGCGGCAGCTGCGTGATGGTGCGGTGCACTCTGGAGGTTGAAGTCCTCCCCCAGGTGTAGTGGTGGATTTCTAGAGCGTTGAGGAGCAGCACTGTAGCCCCTGGGACCCTCGTCCCACCAGGGGTCTACCTCCGTGAAAGGGGACAGGAGCAGCAGATGGACGGCAAAAGAAAAGAAAACAGCAGAAGTCACCCACGCCACGGGGGTAGAGGCTGCGCTATAAGCGCGTTGGACACGCCTCCCCTCACTCGCGGCAGCTGCGTGATGGTGCGGTGCACTCTGGAGGTTGAAGTCCTCCCCCAGGTGTAGTGGTGGATTTCTAGAGCGTTGAGGAGCAGCACTGTAGCCCCTGGGACCCTCGTCCCACCAGGGGTCTACCTCCGTGAAAGGGGACAGGAGCAGCAGATGGACGGCAAAAGAAAAGAAAACAGCAGAAGTCACCCACGCCACGGGGGTAGAGGCTGCGCTATAAGCGCGTTGGACACGCCTCCCCTCACTCGCGGCAGCTGCGTGATGGTGCGGTGCACTCTGGAGGTTGAAGTCCTCCCCCAGGTGTAGTGGTGGATTTCTAGAGCGTTGAGGAGCAGCACTGTAGCCCCTGGGACCCTCGTCCCACCAGGGGTCTACCTCCGTGAAAGGGGACAGGAGCAGCAGATGGACGGCAAAAGAAAAGAAAACAGCAGAAGTCACCCACGCCACGGGGTAGAGGCTGCGCTATAAGCGCGTTGGACACGCCTCCCCCTCACTCGCGGCAGCTGCGTGATGGTGCGGTGCACTCTGGAGGTTGAAGTCCTCCCCCAGGTGTAGTGGTGGATTTCTAGAGCGTTGAGGAGCAGCACTGTAGCCCCTGGGACCCTCGTCCCACCAGGGGTCTACCTCCGTGAAAGGGGACAGGAGCAGCAGATGGACGGCAAAGAAAAGAAAACAGCAGAAGTCACGGCTCGGCTCTTACTTTGCCTTATGACTAGAGCTGCCGACTTTAGAGCTAGGTAACCAGTTACCAGCCTCTACGTTTTGATTCAGGTCCCGCCTGTAGGTGTTAGAAGAGGTTTACAACACAAAATGGTATTAGTTGTCCATAGTGTATTTGTGTGTGTATGTGTGCGTGTGCGAGTGTGTGCGTGTGAGTGACGGAGTACACGGAAGAAGAACGGAGTGTATGCTTGATGAGTGGCTGACTAGAAGTGGCAGAACAGAGGATGTGGAGTAATGGCCAGAACTGCCAACGTTGGAGCTGGTGTTCGAGTCTTGGCGTCAGCTCAATATTTTGTACAAACACACAAAAAACATGCAGACGACAAGCACTCTTCAAATGTGAGCAGGTTTGCAATACGAAATTGTATTAATTGTCTATAGTCTGTGTATATGGGTGTGTGTGTGTGTGTGTGTGAGTGAGACGGAGTGTAAGGAAGAAGAGCGGAATGTTTGCTCGATGAGTGGCTGATTGTTTTGGATCCTTAGCACTATTGCACTATTTAATTTACTTCCTCTGGAGGAAAAAGGATGTATAACCATACCCATTCATGCTACGTGACTGGGCATGATGTTTTAAATTGGAAAAAAGAGGAGTGACATCAGTTCCTGTGTCTTTCGTCCAGCGACGTCATGGGAATTATAATTTAGGACTATAGTCTTGACTCAGGCAGACAATCGGGAAGAGAGCAGGAGAGGGAAGTGAAAGGAACAGGAAGGGGAACACGTGTGAATGACAGCATGGACTATTGCTGCATACAGGATGACTCACCAGCATCCATGAACAACAATGTGGCAGGGCAAGACTACCACAGGAAACCTACTGCTTACCTGGGCACAGGCGGCAACCAGAAACCACGCTGACACAGCCAGTATACAGAAAGTAGTCACTCCCGGGGCATACCGTATGCTTGACAGAACACTCATACCATGCCCACGCCCTGTCAGGAATCAGATAAGCGTTTATACAATGGCAAGATGTAATGAGCTTTGGCTGTTGGCCCATAGAACTGTGTGAAAGGCACGCATGCAGGAAGAGCAAACGCATGGCTCAGAGTCAGAAAAATTCAACAACTCTGCATATGACATCATTGAGGAGGTGTTGGATCTCATGAACACATGCTCACAGCTACTGCAGTACGCTGATTATCGTGGCCAGAGTAGCGTCTTTGTTTAACAAGCACAGCGCAAATGCTGTGCAGAGCCATTTTGTTTATTCCTGGAAAGTGTTTCTTCTTTGGGACAAATAGCGCGTGGGTTGTCTGTCTGCGTGTGAAGCTGTGGTTGAGGCACTGAAGGTAGCTAGCACAAGCATTGGCTGTTGGCGTGGGCACACATGAACACAGCTACTGCAGTACAATGATTATCATGGCCAGAGTAGCATCTTTGCTTAACATGTTCAGGCTAAACATTAAAAAAAGTTCCACAACAGTGGATGAAAACAGTACTTGGACCACAGAACATTGATAAGAGAAACACATGAGGAACAACAGGAACTAGTATGCTAAAGCCAATAGAAATGGAGGAAAGGTAAGTGGCAAGTACGAGAATCAGTGAACAGCAAAGGTGGGATGTAAGCCCCTTTAAGAGTTTCATTAAATACAATAGATTTCACAACCGCTGTGCTGGCGAAACCTAAAAAACTATTATATTATCTTTTGATGTAAACAAGGAGAATGACAGAGATATGCATCCAGAGGCCAAATAAAACAGTGTGAAACTAGACAACCTGGGTTTTATCCCTGCTTGAACAAATTGTGTGGTCTCAGGCAAATATTTTATTTCACCATGCTTCCTTTGTTGACATTATTGCATTTGTGAGCACTTTGAAATACCCGAGTTCAGAATGTTCTCTACAAAAACCTCTCTTGTCCCATTTAAATAGAATAGAATGTTTCCCCCATGTAAGCAACTAGGTCACATATGGGGTGGAAACAACAACTGGCTTGTCATTTAATTCAGTAATGTCAATGTCGCAATGGAGGTGTGGCAGGAT